>NCQV01082363.1:11396-42343 GCA_002740545.1 Lophocereus schottii
ATGCTTGGACCTGAAAGTAGACATGGTAAGGATTCCAAAAATGTAAAAATATTAAACTTAAGCCACAATGTAGCTTAAGTAATGAGATGAACAAAATCGGGTATTTTCTGGCCAAGCAACCCGGTTGTAGCTATTTGAGAGTCTTGCAAAATGTGAGCCATCCTTTGAACTTGGACCTTGTTCTTGGACGTTCTGGACTTGGTACAGCATGGACAAGGTCATGGCTTGGTAGGACTCCATCATCATACTATATAGTAATTCTGATACTATATTATTTGAGGATGTTAAGTCAAACCCGTTGTCTAAGGAGAAGATTAATCTTGACATTCATGCTCATTCTGCTGAGGGATTAGTAGTAAGGGGTAAAAAGAACTGAAAAGGGGAATGGTAATAGGAGTAAGAACCATTCGAAGTCTAGAAATCCTCTCGCTGGTAAGACCTGCAATTACTGTGGTAAATTGGGTCATATTATTGCTAACTGTTGGCAACTACAAAATAAGAGGGAGAAAGAAGAAGATAATTCTCGTGAGCCTGCTGAATCTTTGTTTGCTGAATCTAATTCTAATGGTGACGTTTTGTTTACTACCTCTAACAAATAGGGGGGTGATTCTAATTGGATTCTTGATTTTGGGTGTACCTATCATATGTGTCCTTATAAGGATTGGTTTTCAACATATGATCCAGTTAACTCAACTATTGTTCACATGGGCAATAATGCCCAATGTAATGTAATTGGAATCGGTACTGTTAAAATCAAGAGCCATGATGGTGTTGTCAGGACTTTATCGAATGTTCGTCACGTTCCTGACTTGAATTCAAGGGGTGTAAATATTTAGCTGAAGCTGGAGTTCTGAAGGTTTCGAAGGGCAGTCAGATTCTACTGAAGAGTTTGAGGCAAGCAAGCCTCAATGTCTTGCAGGCATCTACTACGACAGACTATATGAAGAAAGGTTCATACAAGTCATCTCCCTGAACTAGGTTCAAGTATCAATTGAACTCAACTAGTGTTCGGATCGCTTAAATACCCTTTGGGGTCCGCCTTGTGGGGCATTACCCTCCGAGGTGCTATGACGGTGTACGAGAGTTGGTGTTGGTGATTTTGGTCCAAGGTGGAGATTGTTGGGTTTAATGGCCCAAAATCAGCTCCGCAGATCCACCACAGGCTTCAAGGAGTTTGGGCTACGGACCGTGGCAGCTAGGGTTTTGTCATTTTAACAGCTAGGGTTGCTCCTAGGGTTTTTTTTCATCCTTATACCTCTAAACCCTATATAAAGGGCCTTGCCTAGGCTCTAATAATCATCCCTAAATCCCAAACCAGCAGGAAATACTTATAGAATATTTTGCTTCCACTATCTTAGATTTATAAAAGAGGTTGAGAGAGTTTTGAGAGAGATTATAAGTGAGATTGTAATCTGGTTGCTTGATCGAGTCACTCGTTGTGATTGTGATCGCATCGTACTCACTCCTTCTCATGGTGGATTGTTTGTGCTCGCCACCGTCTATGGTTTTTTTCCCGCATTGGGTTTCCACGTAAATGTTTGTGTTCATTATTGTTCTTGTTATCGTTGTTTGCTTTTGAATATCAGTATTCATCCTAACGCTTCCACTATTAGTTTGCTCTAATTTCCTAACATAATCTACCACAAGTTTCACATGATTCAACTTCTTCATGTGCATTGGATCGATCCAACTTTATTACATGCTTTAATTAACTTCTTGTCATTCACTTGATACGTCAAGGTGCATCATTTCTATGGCACAAGACCAGAAAATTTATATAAGGGATCATATGTCACCACAATAACATGTTGATAATAATCCAACTCAATGATGGTTAACCATTTATAACCCTAACCATTCAAGGTTAATCACCTTAAAATTTCCATCACAAATGGTACAACCTCATTGTCAAGAAGCATGTAATTTTGTTTTTGAATTACTCAGCTTAGGAAGCTTATTCAAATATTGGCCTCTAACAAAATATCATCAAAGGGGTGTTCATTATGCTCTAAGGGAAGAACTTAATTATGAAATGCTTATTTCATCAAGATATGTGATTAACACACAAATTTATGCCAACTTTACCAACACTTCACATGCACCCAAATGTCAATACAAATTTATTAAATCACAAAAGGCTCAAGCACTTTATACATAATCATCCAAGGTTGTACAAGACCATCTTTTTAATCGCTTTCAAGACTGATAATTAGTGCGATCATACCAGCGCTAACGCACCAAATCCCAAAAACTTCACAATTCAGTGTGTTTGGGCAAGAATAATACTAGGATGGGTGCCCTCCTGGGAAGTCACAGAAATTAATAAAATAGCCTTGAGGGAACTCTACTATTCAGGAAAGCGACAATAAATGCGAACAACGATTTAACATAGATAATAATAAGATCAAGTAAGAAAGACCTCGGTCGAAGCAATCCGTAGCACTTTCGTTAGAGAGTACATGCCTGCACTGCACTGGTTAGATATTAAAGATGCAGCCCTCTCCTAAGATTTGACAACCCGCTAGTTCTTCTTGAATGCGTGGATCTGAACTCCGAATGAGGTTTTAACTCAATGCTCAAAAAGAAAATAAGTATGTGTACGAAGTTTTTAAGGAACTAATCAGAATTTTCCTTGACAAGAGTACGAATCAGTTAATAAAACTGATTAATAGTTTTTAATGTAGAGGAAATCAATAAGGGACTTTTTCAGGGCAAAGATAGAGTAGTAGAAAGCTATAGAGATGCCTTTCTTTTTTGTGTGAAAAAACCATAGAAGGACTAGTCTATTTATAGTGAAATAACTACACTAGTTGTTGCCCCTTTTCTCCATATCCTACAAGAGTTTCCAAAATTAGTGGATTAGAACCCCCCGCTTAATGAGTCAACTAGGCACCTTTACTACAGTCTATACCAAACAAATCCATCCAAAAATAGTGAACTTTTAAAAATGAAAATATGCTCCCATGACTATAAAAATAAGCCCCCACATAAGTAAAAAGATAGAAGAAGCTAAATAAAATAAAAAATAAAATTAAACAAATAAAATAAAGAATTTCACTTACTAAGTCATCAACTGTAAACTTAAAAAAATTTAATTTCAAATTATAATTTTCCAACATTCCCCCATATGATTTAAAATTAAAAGAATGTTTTTTTTCCCCCTAAATGAGCATATAACACCACATAATAGGTGTATGGTACATTCCAAGTTTGACCCATCACTTAGTGAGAGTGATTTCCCACCTAAAGCAACAATAGTGGTATAATACCCTGAACTAAGTCCTTTTGTTAGATTTCTAATCACACCGCACATGGCACAAGTTGTCGTCGTAGCTCTATCAGTGGTGTGTGCTCCAGTTAAGTGCAAGAATCTCGTATCATGAGTGTCTTTAGAGAGTAGCCAAGTCTCACAGCAGTGACCCCACCACCACACTCACTTTGGCAAATCCTCCAAGGATGACATGTGATTAAGCCCCTCCGGGCAAAAGACATGCCTTGGGACTCATTGAGAGGAATATATATCCTCAACCTTAGCCATCACATAAAGACCACCATTATAATAAGAATGGGACTTGGGAGAAACGTCGCTAGAAATACCATTGTTCATGCTCTTCCAAGTCAACCATATAAACAGATTCGTTTCTACCCATTGAACTTCGTACATGGGATTGTCATATCCCCGAAGATGGGTTTCCACTGGGTTAACTTATTTTATAAGCATCAATCCCACTCCCCTCGATGATTCAACTACCTTATAACTTGTCATTCCCTTTGTGAGTGCATCCGTAATATTGTTTTCTGAACAAACAAAATCAGCAGAAATCACACCATGAGAAAGTGCATGTCTTGTAGATTCATTTCTCACTTTTGTATGCCTCCTTTTCTTAATATAATTTTTACTTTTGCTCTGTCAATAACTACTTAACTATCATAATGTAAAGAAATAGGAGAAGCAAGCTTAGGTAATAAAGGAATGTGATTAATCAAACACTTAATCCATTCAGCTTCAGCCGATGCAACAACTAAGGCAATTAAGTCTGCCTTCGTAGTGGATCGTGATATTATCGTCCATTTTACAGATTTCTAAGAAGTTACACCACCTACTATTATAAAAATATACCCACTAGTTTATTTAGTTTCTTGTGAATTAGTGGTCCTATTGGCATCACTGTAACCTTATAAAGTAGCAGGAAATAGTGAATAGTTCATAGGCCCTTTCAAATATTTTAGAACCTTTTCTAATATGGTCCTATGAGATGTATTAGGACAATGTGTATTCCTATCTAATCTCCCAACTATACAAGTAATGCCTAGTTTAGTATGGTTCATTAGGTGCACCAATTATCCGATTATTTGAGAATATTTATATTGAGACACACTACCACCTGTATTCTTTTTCAAACTAATAACTAGATCAAGAAGGGTAGACAAAGAACTCATGTCGTAGTAATTAAATTTTTTCAGTAGTTCTTCCATATAATATGATTGAGTTAAGCCAGTTCAATCACCATTTCTTGTAGTTTGAATACCAAAAATGACCTCAACTCGACCAAGATCCTTCATATCAAAACTATCCTTCAAGAATTTCTTTGTGCGATTTATTATATGCATATCACTTCCAAATATCACATTGTCATCAACGTAGAGGAAAAGCACGACACTAGAATTCTCCGCAAGTTTCTCACACATTTATCGCCTTTATTAATATAAAAATCATTAGACAACATAACTTTATCAAAATTTTCATGCCATTTGCATAGGAGCCTGTTTTACTCTATAAAGTGACTTTATAAGCTTACACACTTTATTCACTAGGCCAGGCACTACAACCCTTCTGGTTATATCATATGAATTTCTTCTTCTAATTCACCATTTAAAATGCAGTTTTCGCATCCATTTGGTGACTTCGCAATTTATAGATAGAAGCAACAGCAATCAACATTCTAATAGTAGCAATTTTAGGTACAGGTGAATAAGTATCAAAAAAGTCAACTCCTTTTTCTTATTTATAACCTTGAGCTACTAATCTTACCCTGAATTTTTCTATTGAACCATTAGCACTAAGTTTCTTTCTAAAAATCCATTTACACCCAAGTGCTTAAGAACTCGGTGGAAGATCAGTTAGCACCCATGTTTCATTAACTATAATGGAGTCCATTTCATCATTTATGGCTTGTTTCCAAAATGGGGCATCAATAGACAACATAGCATCTTTACAAGTCTTAGGATCATACTCAAGCAAAAACGTATAAAAATCTTCACGTAAACTTTTATTCTTTCTTCTCCTTTTACTCCTCCTAGGTTCAAAACCTTTTTTGTCATTAATATTGCCTTCTTTATTTAAAGCATAATCAGAAAAGGACTCTTCATAAATCAGTCTAGACAATTTATTTTTCATATGAAAAATATTCTCAAAGAAAACTGCATCTCTAGACTCAATAATAGTATCATTAGAAATTTAAGAAACTTTTGAGTTAAACACCAAAAATCTGTAGGTGGTACTATTTAGAGAATAACCAGCAAATACACAGTCAGTAGTTTTAGAGCCAATTTTCCTTTTCTTCACTGTAGGAATAGTCACCTTAGCAAAGCACCCCCACACTTCCAAATATTTAATAAAAGGTTTTTCATTCTTCCACAATTTATAAGGGGTCTCTGCAGAATTTTTTAAAGGCACTCTATTAAGAATTAAACAGGTAGACTACAAGGCTTGCCCCCAACAATTATTAGACAAATCGAAACTAGAAGCATAGCATTTACTATATAAAGCAAAGTTCTATTTTTTCTTTCAGCTACTCCATTACACTGTGGTGCATAAGGAGTCACCTCATGTGTTACATCATCTTCGTTACAAAACTCTACCATTTCGGCAGGAGCATACTCATTGCCTCTATCAAATCGTAGAATTCTTATTTTCTTTTCTAACTCATTCTCAACTTCAGCCTAAAAATTTTAACTTGTCAAACAAATCACTCTTGGAGCTAGGCCAATATGTGTAGCCGTACTTAGAGGAATCATCAATAAAGGTTGTAAAATACTGACTACCACAACAAGTCAAAGAACGTTTACTATCACCAACATCGCTATGAATTAATTCTAGTAAGAAAGTATTTTTCTCCACAAATTTTAAAAGTTTTCTCGGTCATTTAGTCCCCACACAAACTTGACATCTATAGTTCACGTTAACATGGGATTTAGGAATCAAGTCTAAATATATAATCTTTTTAATGGTATTTTTATTCATGTGAGCAAGTCTACCATGCCACGTATCACAACATTCAATATTAGCGACAGAAAATTATGAATCAAAAATTGCATTACAAGGAGAATGTGTTGCACTCAATCTATATAAACCGTCCAACAAGAAACCTTTACCAACGAATTGACCATCTCGACTAATGACAAATTTATTGGAACCGAAATTAATATGATAACCATGTTGGTCTACAAAAGACATACTAATAAAATTTTTTCTAATTAGGAACATGGTAAACACCATCTAACTCGAGAAATTTTCCAAATGACAACTCTAACTTGACTTGGCCTTCTCCTAGGACTCGAGCCGAACTCTCATTCCCCATGCTCAGAATTCTTACGCCTGATACGTGATAGGGTCAAAATGATGTTTTATAAGTGCACACGTGAGCATTAGCCCCAGAGTCTACCCACCAATTATTTGAGTTAAGGATTGAATTTAACTAAGGGTACTAGCAAAATACCTGTTAGTTGGTGAATCGGAGTTGGCCTCAATAGTCACGACATTGGCCTATAGCTTAGGGGGCAATTGACCTTTATAAGGATTCTTATTCTGACCATGACAGAAGTAGTAATCCTTAGCAATATGGTTTGTGCTTCTGCATACCTAACATTGCCTTCTACCTTGATTACTGTCTTTAGTTTTATTGTCATTTGACTTATTGCCCCCATTCTTGAAAAATCTTTTGAGACCATTTTTCTTGAATTTATTAGGTGTAGGTTTATGAGGACCTTCATCTGTGAGAGCCTTACCTTGAAAATCAGTTTTTTTGTTTTTAGAAGAACGATGGTTGTTCTCAATTCTCAAAGCGAAGAACAAATCATCTAAAGAGAACTAACGATACTTCTATGTAAGACCTTCAGCAAATTTACACCAAGATGTAGGCCATATTTTAATTACGGAAGCAACATAGACGGACTCACTTTGTTCAACTCCATTCATTTTCAACTCATAGACTAAGTTTTCAAAATCATGAAGGATTTTTATTATCAACAAACTGAAGGTCAAACCAATTCTTAGTACTGACTCTTACAAGATGCTTCTTAGCAGTAGCATATCATTAGTCAAAAGCAATCATAAATCACTAGCGGTTTCAGTATGGTAAAAAATAAGATAAATATTATCAAAAAAAGCACTTAATGTATGACCATGGCAAATCACATCTTTATTAGCAATGTCATCTTTTTTAGGATCATCAACCTTTTTAGAAATATCTCCATTAGTCGGAGTTTTGTCAGACTTTTCAGATGTTCCTTAAGGCTATCAGGAATAATTGGAAAAGGCCTAGCTCAGTAAACTAGAACTTCATCTCTTGTTGCCATCATAACAATTTATTCCATCAAATTTTTCAGGTTTGTTAGTCAAGGATTTTAGTGCATCCATTTTTCCAAATTAGTAGAAAACTAGAATTTTCCTCTCTAAACTTGTTGGAAAACATAAAATATAAATCACAGAAATTAATAAAACAGCCTTCGAGGGAAATCTACTATTCAGGAAAGCGACAATAGATACCAATAGCAACTTAACAGAGACAACAATAAGATAAGGTAAGAAAAGCCTATGACGAAGCACACCCTAGTGCTCTCTTTAGAGAGGAAATTCCCCCACTATACTGGATAGATATTAAAGATGTATCCTTCTCCCAAGGTTCAACAACCCACCGGTTCTTCCCAAATACAGTGATCCGAACCTTGAACGAAGTTTTAACTCAATGCTCAAAAAGGAAATAAGTTTATGTATGAAATTTATAAGAAAGTAATAAGAATTTCCTCAATAAGAATAGTTATTAATGTAAAGAAAATCAAGAATGGACTTTTATAGAGTAAAAGCGGAGTAGTAGAAAGCTAGCGAGATGCTTTCCATTTTTTGTGTGAAAAAACCTTAGCAGGATTAGCTTATTTATAGTGAAAGACACCATACTATTCATTGCCCCATTTCTCCATGTCTCACAAAAGTTTCTAAACCTTGTTGAAGAGAATCCACTATTTAATAAGTCAATTAGCTGGTAGCCTCTTTTACTACAGTCCATAGAAAACAAATCCATCCAAAAATAGAAAATTCAAAAATAGAAATATGCTCCCATAACTATAGAAATAAGCCTCCGCATAAGTTAAAAGATTAAATAAAACAAATAAAATAAAATAAAGAATTTTAGTTAATCAATCATCAACCTTCGACTTAACAAATTTTAATTTTAAATCATAATTTTCCCACATTTTGTTTAGTCAGAAAGACTCTGATACCATGTTCAAGAATCATCTTAACTAAAAGCTTAAGCTTTTAACTCATCTTTATAGCTTTCTACTGCTATATCTTTTACTTTGAAAAAATTCCCTTCTTGATTTTCTCTACATTAATAAGTAGTAACTATTAATTAGTCTTATTAATTAATTTAATATTTTTGTTGCGGAAAATTCTTATTACTTTCTTTAAAATTTCATAAACAAATCTATTTTCTTTTTTAGCATTGAGTTGAAACTTGCTTCGTGGTTTGAATCGCTGCATTTGAGAAGAACTAGTACGTTATCGAATCTTGAGCAAGGGTTGAATCTTCAATATTTAGCTAGTGCAGTGGGAGCATTTCCTCTCTAAGGAGAGCACTATAATGTGCTTTGACCCAGATCTTGCTTACCTTATCTTACTATTATCTTTGTTAAGTTGTTATTCGTATTTGTTGTTGCATTCTTGAATAGTAGAATTCCCTCGAAAGCTGTTTTATTAATTTTGAGAAATTTGTATTTTATGTTTTCCAACAAGTTTAGAGAGGAAATTTGATTAGTTTGTCTTTGCTAAACCGACATGGCTATAATGTTAGTTTTGATTCCAATAAAGTTCTAATCAGTGGACATGGTCAATTCATTAGTAAAGGTTTCTTGTTAGATGGTTTATACAGATTGAATGTAATGCATTCGCTAGTAATGCAATTTCTGATTCACAATTTTCTATTCCTAATATTGAATGTTGTAATACTTGGCATGGTAGACTTGGTCATGTGAATAAAAATAACATCAAAAAGATGATGCATTTAGACTTGATTTTTAAATCACATGTTAATGTGAATGATGTATGTCAAGTTTGTGTGCAGGCTAAACAACCAAGAAAATTTTTTAAATCTATGAAGAGAAATACTATCTTACTAAAATTCATAGTGATGCTTGTAATAGTTAACGTATTTTTAGTCACGGTGGTAGTTAGTATTTTAGAATCTTTATTGATGATTTCTCTAAGTACGGCTATACAAATATTTGATGAGCTCCAAGAGTGAGTTGCTCGACAAGTTTAAAGTTTATAGGGTTGAAGTTAAGGTTAGAAAAGAAAATAAAATTTCTATGGTCCGATGGAGCTGGTGAATATGCCCCTACCGAAATGGTAGTGTTTTGTAATGAACATGGTGTAATACACGAGGTGACTCCTTATCTACAACATTCTGATGGAGTAAGTGAAAGAAAAAATAGAACTTTGCTTGATATGGTAAATGCTATCCTTCTTAGTTCTGGTTTGCTTAATAATTATTGGGGTGAAGCATTGTATTATGCTTGTTTAATTGTTAATTGAATACCTTCTAAAAATTTTGAAAAGACCCCTTACAAATTGTGGAAGAATAAAAAACCTTCTATTAAATATTTGAAAGTGTTCTGGTGCTTGGCTAAGATGAATATACTTATTATAGAAAAAAAAATTGGCCCTAAAACTATTAACTATGTATTTGTTGTTATTCTATAAGTAGTACTACCTATAGATTTTTGGTGTTTAACTCAAACGTTTCTAAAATTTCTAATAATACTCTTATTATGTCTAGAGATGCAGTTTTCTTTGAGAATATTTTTCCTATGAAAAACAAATTGTCTAGACCAGTTTGTGAGGAGTCTTCTTTTGATTCTGCTTTAAATAAAGAATGCGGTATTAATGATCAAAAATATTTTGAACCTAGGAGTAAAAGGAGAAGAAAGAATAAAAGTTTTGGTGATGATTTTTATACATTTTTGCTTAAAGAAGATCCTCAAACTTACAAAGAGGCTATGTTGTTCATTGATGCCCCATTTTGGGAACAAGTTATAAATGATGAAAGGGACTCTATTATGGTTAATAAAACTTGGGTGCCAACTGATCTTCCACCTGGTTGCAAAGCACTTGGGTTTAAATGAATTTTTAAAAAGAACATCGAACTGATAGCTCAATCAAAAAATCAAGGCCAGATTAGTGCTTAAGGTTACAAACAAGAAAAAGGAGTTGACTTTTTTGATACTTATTCACCTGTATCTAAAGTTGCTACTATCAGAATGTTGATTGATGTTGCTTCTATCTATGAATTGCAAATTCATCAAATGGATGTGCAAATTGTGCTTTTAAATAGTGAATTAGAAGAAGAAATTTATATGAAACAAAGAGAACGGTTTGCAGTGCCTGGCTAGGAGAATAAAGTGTGTAAGATTGTAAAGTCACTTTATGGGCTAAAATAGGCTGCTATGCAATAGCATGAAAGAGTTGATAAAACTTTGTCCAATGGTTTTCATATTAATAGATCGATAAGTGTGTATATGTGAAACTTGTGTAGAATTCTTGTGTCATGCTTTGCCTTTATGTTGATTAGATTTTCATATTTGGAAGTGATATGCATGTATTAAATGGCAGAAAGAAATTCTTAAATGGTAGATTCTTGTGCATGATTGGAAAACGCACCATTGATAGAGCCACAATGACAACTCATAGCATGTGTGACGTGATTAGAAATCTAACAAAAGGACTTAGTTCAAGGTATTATACCACTACTGTTCCTCTAGATGGAATATTAGTCTCACTAAGTGTTGTTTCAGGCTAGGAAGGTACCATACACCTATTACATGGTAATATATGCTCATTTGAAGAAAGAAAAAACCTTATTTTAATTCTGAATCATGTGGGGGAATGTTAGAAAATTATGATTTAAAATTAAAATTTTTTAAGTTGGAGGTTGATGATCGACAAAGTGAAATTCCATATTTTATTTTGGTTTTATTTTATTTTATCTCTTAACTTATGCAGAGCCTTATTTTCTAAAGTCATGGGAGCATATTCCTACTTTTAAAGTGTACTAATTTTTGGATGGGTTTGTTTTGTATGGATTATAGTAAAAGTACCTAACTGACTCGTTAAATGGTAGGTTCTCAACCACTAATTTTGAAGCTTTTTATGGGATATGGAGAAATGGGACAACGGCTAATATGTTATCTTTCACTACAAATAAGCTAATCCTTCTACGGTTTTCTACCCAAGCAAAAAAATTAAAAAAGGAAAAAAGTGAAAAACATCTCTATAGCTCTCTATTGCTCTATCTTTTACTCTGAAAAGTTCCTTGTTACTCACTTGTTAGAAAGCATGAAATATAAATTACAGAAATTAATAAAACTATCTTCAAGGGAATTCTACTATTCACAAAAGCGATAATAAATATGAATAACAACTTAACAAAGTTAATAGTAAGATAAGGTAAGAGAGGCATGTGTCAAAGCGCCTTGTCACGCTCTCTTTAGAGAGAAAATGCCTCCACTACATTGGTCAGGTATTGAAGATGCAGCCCTCTTCCAACATTCGACAATCCGCATGTTGTTCTCGAATCCCGCAATCCAAACCCTGAAGTAAGTTTCAACTCAATGCTCAAAAAGAAAACAAATACTGCATGAAATTTTTAAGAAAATAATAAGAATTTTACTCAACAACAATACTGAATCAGTTAATAAAACCTATTAATAGTTATTAATATAGAGCAAATCGAGAAGGGACCTTTTCAGAGTAAGGATAGAGCAAGAGAAAACTATATAGATGCTCTTTATTTTTTGTGTGGAAAAATCATAGAAGAACTAACTCATTTATACTGAATGACACCATACTAGATGTTGCCACATCCCTCCATATCCCACAAAAGTTTCTAAAACTAGTGGATGAGAACCCACTATTTAATGGGTTAATTAGCTGGTTTTACTATAGTCTATATAGATGAAATCCTTCCAAAATTAGTAAACTTAAAAATAGAAATATGCTCCCATGATTTTAGAAAATAAGCCCCCGCATAAGTTAAAAGAATGAATAAAATATACTAGAATATAGTAAAATATAATGAAGAATTTTAGTTACTCAATCATCAACCTCCAACTTAAAAAATTTTAATTCTAAATCATAATTTTCCAATATTCTCCTACATGATTTAAAATTAAAAGAGGTTTTTTTTTTTCCACAAGAGCATATAATGCCACATATTAGCTGTATGGTACCTTCCGAACCAACACTTAGTGAGAGTCATTTTCATCCAAAGGAACAGTAGTGGTATAATACTTTGAACTAAGTCCTTTTGTTGGATTTCTAATCAGACCACACATGGTATGAGTTGTCACCATGACTCTCTTTGTGGTTCGTATGCTGGTCATGGGCAAGAATGCCGTATTGTGAGTGCCTTTAGGGAGTAACCAAGTCTAACAACGGTGACCCCACCGCCACACTCACTTAGGTGGGTCTTCTACGGATGACCTCTGACTGCCCCTCACTGCAAAAGACATGCCTTTGGACTCATTAAGAGGAATATATATCCTCAACCTCACACGTCACATGAGGAGCACCATCATCATATGAATGGGACCTGCTAAAAACCCTAATAGAAATTATGTAGTTTGTGCTCTTTGAAGTCAACCATATAAACAGCTTAGTTTCTACCCATTGAACTTCGTTCATGGGATCACCATACCTCTAAAGACAAGTTTCCTCTGCGCTGACTTATTTTTTAGTCTTTAGTCCCATTCCCCTAGATGATTCAACTACTTTCTGATGCGTCAATCCCTTTGTGAATGGATCTACAATATTGTTTTGTTACCTGACTTAATAGGAATCGCACCATGAGAAAGTGCACGTTTCATAGATTTATGTCTCGTTGTCAATACCTCCTTTTATCACTATAATTTTTACTTTTCGCTCTAGTAATAGCTGCTTGACTATCATTAATGTAAAAAAAATAAGAGGAATAGGCTTAGGTAATAAAGGAATATCGTTAATGAAACTCTTAAGCTATTTAGCTTATGTGCATGCAGCATCCAGGGCAATTGACTCTGCCTTCATGGTGGATCATAATATTATCATCTATTTTGTAGATTTCAAAGAAATTGCACCACCTACTGATGTAAAAATATAACCACTAGTTGATTTAGTTTCTATGAATCAGTGATCCAATTGGCATTATTATAACCTTCTAACGCAGCAGGAAAACCTATATAGTCAAGTGCATAGTTAATTGTCCCTTTCAAATGTTTTAGAACCCTTTCTGTTGTGGTCCAATGAGATGTATTAGGATTATGTGTATACCTACCCAATGTCCCAACTACGTAAGTAATGTCTAGTCTAGTACCGTTTATCAGTTGTAATAATGTTTCAATTATTCAAAAATATTTATATGGAGACACGCTACCACCTTTATTCTTTTTGAAGCTAATAGTTGGATCAAGAGGGGTAGACAAAGAGCTCACGTCATAGTACTGAAATTTTTTCAATAGCTTTTCAGTATAATTTGATTGAGTTAAGGCAATTGAATCACCATCTCTTACAATTTCAATACCTAAAATATCATCAATTGAACCAAGATCCTTCATCGCAAAACTATCCTTTAAAAATTTCTTTATGCCTTTTATTACATGCATATCACTACCAAACACCAAAATGTCGTCAACATAGATGTGAAGCATGACTCGAGAATTCTCCATGAGTTTTATATATACACACCTATCGTCCTTATTAATATGAAAACCATTAGAGAACATAACTTCATCAAATTTTTCAGGCCAATGCATAGGAGCCTGTTTTAGTCCATAAAGTGACTTCACAAGCTTACACGGTTTATTCTCTCAGCTAGGCACTACAAACCCTTTTGGTGGTTTCACATAAATTTCTTCTTCAAAAATGCAGTTTTCATATCTAGTTGGTGAATTTGTAAGCTATAGATAGCAGCAATAGCAATTAACATTCTAATAGTAGTAATTTTACATATAGTCAAATAAGTATACCAAAAAGTCAGCTCTTTTTTCTTGTTTCTAACCTCGAGTAATAATCTTGCCTTGGATTTTTCTATCGAACCATCTAATCGAAGTTCCTTTCTAAAAATCCATTTATACCCAAGTGCTTTAGAACTAGGCAGGAGATTCTTTAGCAAGCCATGTTTTATTAACCATAATGGAGCCCATTTCATCATTTACAGCTTGTTTCCAAAATGGGCATTAATTAACCACATTGTGTCTTTATAAGTTCTAGGATTATCTTCTAGCAAAAGCTTCTAAAAATCATCACCAAACTTTTATTCTTTCTTCTCCTCTTACTCGTCCTAGGTTCAAAACATTTTTGTTCATTAATACTACCTTCTTTATTTAAAGCAGAATCAAAACAAGACTTTTCATAAATTGGTTTGGACGATTTATTTTTCATAATAAAAATATTCTCAAAGAAAACTACATCTCTAAACTCAATAATGGTATTGTCAAATATTTCAGAAACTTCGGAGTTTATACACATGAGCCAGGCACCCCTACACTTTCAAATATTTAATAGAAGGTTTTTTATTCCTCCATAATTCATAAGGGGTCTTTTCAAATTTTTTAAAAGGCACACTATTAAGAAGTAACAAGTAGAATGTAAGGCTTCATCCCAAAAATTATTAGCCAAACCAGAACTAAGAAGCATAGCATTTATCGTATCAAGAAAAGTTCTATTTTTTTCATTCATCTACTCCATTAGACTGTGGTACATAAAAAGGAGTCACGTCATATATTATACCATGTTCACTACAAAATTCTACCATTTTGGTAGGGGCATACTAACCACCTCTATCGAACCTTAGAATTGTTATTTTATTTTCTAACTAATTCTCATCCCCAGCTCTATAAATTTTAGACTCGGTGAATAGATCACTCTTGGAGCTAGTCAAATATGTGTAGTGGTACTTAGAGAAATCACCAATAAAGGTTATAAATACTAACTACCACCAGGAGGCAAAACATGTTGACTATCACAAACATCACTATGAAATCATTCTAGTGGAAAAGTACTTTTTTGTACAGATTTAAGAGGTTTTCTTGGTTGTTTAATCCCCACACAAACTTGACATCTATCATTCATGTTAACATGTGATTTAGGAATCACGTCTCAATGCATAATCTTCTTCATGGTATTTTTATTCATGTGACCAAGTCTAGCATGCCAAGTATCACAACATTCAATATTAGCAATGGATAATTGTCAATCAAAAATTGCATTACTAGAAGAAAGCATTATACTCAATCTATATAAAGCATCCAACGAGAAACCTTTACCAATGAATTAACCATGCCTGCTAATTACAACTTTATTCGAATTGAAATTAACATTATAACCAAGTTGGTCTAGCAAAGACGTACTGATCAAATTTTGTCTAATATTCGGAACATGATAAACCACATCTAACTCCAAAAATTCTCTAGACAACAACTTTAGCTTGACTTGGCCTTGTCCTCAGACTCGAGCATACTCCCATTGCCCATGCTCATAGTTCTTGTGCCTAACACCTAATGGGATGAAAATAAGGTTTTATCATCACACACGTGAACATTGGCACTAGAGCCTATCCACCAATCATATGAGTTAGGAATTGAATTTAAATTTGGGTTACCAGCAAAATACCCATTAGCTAGGGAACCAGAGGTGGACCTCACAGTCATGACGTTAGCCTGTGACTTATGGGGCAATCGACCTTTAGGGGGCTTCCTATTATGATAATGATGGAAGTAGAAATCCTTAGCAACATGATTTGTGTCTCCATATACTTAACATTGCCTTCTACCTTGATTATTATCTTTAGTCTTAGTTGTTTAACTTACTAGGATCCATTCCTGAAAAATCTTTTGGGACCATTTTTCGTGAATTTATTATGTTTATGTTTACAAGAACATGTGACTACGAAAGCCTTAGCTTGAAAATCCGTTTTCTAATCTTTAGAAGAACAATGTTTGTCATCAATTGTCAAGGCAGAGAACAAATCATCTAAAGAAAACTGATAAGACTTCTATCTAAGACGTTCAGCAAATTTAGACTAAGATGGCGGCAATTTGTTGATAGCACAAGCAACATAGACAGACTCACTTTGTTCAACTCCCTCCACTTTCAACTCACAGACCAAGGCTCTGTTCTTTTCGTGGGTAAATTGCATGGGTAAAAGGGTGAAGTAGGTTGAAATAGGTTGAGGTGGGTTGAGGTAGGTTGAAGTTGATATTTTTTTTTTGGAGGTGGGTTGAAATAGGTTGAAGTAAGTTGAAGTGGGTTGATGTTGGTCGAAGTGGGTTGAAGTTGGTATATTTTTTATGTGGTGCGTTGAAGTGGATTAAAATATTAAGAATGCAACTAATGTGTGATAATTTATGAAGTTATCGAAATTTTGTAAAATTTTTGTTTATTCTTTTTTCTTTTTTACTTTTTCTTTTTTTATTTTTCATTTTTTATTTTTCATTTTATATTTTATATTTTTATATTTTATATTTTATATTTTTATATTTTTATATTTTTATTTTTTATTTTTCGTTTTCATTTTTTATTTTTTATTTTTCATTTTTTCATTTTTCATTTTCCATTTTCCATTTTTCATTTTTCATTTTTTTACTTTTTTACTTTTTATTTTTTTAGGTTTTATGTTTTATGTTTTATGTTTTATTTTTTTATTTTTGTATTTTTCATTTTTCATTTTTCATTTTTTATTTTTTAGTTTGTATTTTGTATTTTTTATTTTGTATTTTTATTTTTCATTTTTTGTTTTTTCATTTTTTTCATTTTTTATTTTTCGTTCTTCACTTTTTATTTTTTATTTTTATTTTTTATTTTTTATTTCTTATTTTTACTTTTTAATATTTTATCTTATTTTTATTTTTTTTTATTTTTTATTTTTTATTTTTTATTTTTTTAATTTACTTTTTTTTAATTTTTAATTCTAATTTTTAAATTTCTATGCAAAAAATAAAAATCAAAATTAAAAAATTAAAATTAAAATTAAAAAATAAAAGAAACATCATAAAAAATGCAAAATAAAAAATAACAAATAAGAAATTAGAAATTAGAAAATAAAAAATAAAAATAATGATAAAAAATAAGAAAATTAAAAATCGAAAATCGAAAAAAAAAAAATAAAAAATAAAAATGAAAAATGAAAAATAAAAATAAAAAATAAAAGAGGATGAACAAAAATTTCACAAAATTTCGATAACTTTATAAATTATCACACATTAGTTACATTCTCATTATTTTCGCCCACTTCAATCTACCACATACAAAGCATACCAACTTCAATGCAGTTTAACCTACATCAACGTACTTTAATCTAATTCAACCTATTTCAACCCACCTCAAAAAAAAAAAAAATACCAACTTCAGCCTGCCTCAACCGATCTCAACTTACTTCAACCGACTTTACCCTTTTTCCCACCCAATGTACTCACGAAAACAATAGGCCCTAAATCCCATATGATACTTTACAAATTATTAAAATTATGAAGGGGTAAGTTGAAGTTGGCTGAAGTAGGTTGAAGTAAGTTGAAGTGGGTAGAAGTTGGTATTTTTTTTTCAAGTGGGTTGAAGTAGGTTGAAATAGGTTGAACTAGATTGAAGTGGGTTGAGGTTGGTAAATATGGATTGAACCACAAAAAGAACAGAGCCCAAGTCTTTAAAATAATGAAGTTAATCAGGCATGTTTTTATTATCAACAAACTGAAAATCAAAGCAATCATTAATATTAATCTAAAAAGACCCTTTTGAGCAGCAGCATATCTTTGGTCAAAAGTAATCCATAAATCGTAAGCAGTATTGGTATGGCAGAAAATGCAATAAATATTATCAAACAAAGCACTTAAGAGATAACTATGACAAGTCACATCTTTATCAGTAATGTTACCTCTTTTAGGATCATCAATTTTTTTAGAAATATTACCATTGGTTGAAGTTTCGTTAGCCTTTTCAGCTTGTTCTTTAAGGTTGTCATGAATAATATAGAAGATGCCTATCTCAGTTAACCAGAACTTCATCTGTTGTTGTCGACTTAAGAAATTTTTTCCATCATATTTTTCAGGATTGCTAGTCAAGACTTTTAGCGCATCCATTTTTCCAAATTAGTAGAAAACTAGAGTTTTCCTCCCTAAACATACCGGGAAATATAAAATATAAATCACAGAAAGTAACAAAATAGCCTTTGACGAAATTCTACTACCCAGGAAAGCGACAATAAATACGAGTAACAACTTAACAAAGATAATAAGAAGACAAGGTAAGAAAGGTGTGGGTCGAAGCACGCCGTAGTGCTCTCTTGAAAGAGAAAATACCCCCTGTACTAGTCAGATATTGAAGATGCACCCATCTCCCATGATTCGACAACCAGCTGGTTCTTCTTCAATCCAGCTATCTGAACACCGATTGAAGTTTTAACTCAATGCTTGAAAAGAAGATACATTTGTGTAAGGAACTTTTAAGAAAAGTAATAACAATTTTCCTCAACAAGAATACTGAATCTGCTAATAAAATTGATTAATAGTTATTAACGTGGAGCAAATCCAGAAGAGACTTTTTAAGAGTAAAGGGTAGAGCAGTAGAAAGTTATATAGACGTTTTTCATTTTCTAGCTGGAAAAACATTAGAAGGACAAGCTTATTTATAGTGAGAGACACTATACTAGTCATTGCCCGATTTCTGCATATCTAATAACAATCCCCCAAATTAGTGGATGACAATCCCCATTTGATAAGTCAATTAGCTACTTTTACTATAGTCCATACAAAACAAACAGATCCAAAAAATAATAAACCTCAAAAGTAGAAATATGCTCCCATGACTTCAGAAAATAAGCCTCCATATGAACTAAAAGGTAAAATAAGATAAAATAAATAAAATAAAATAAATAAAGAATTTTAGTTAGTCAATCATCAACCTCCAACTTAATAAATTTTAATTTTAAATTATAATATTCCAACAATCCCCCACATGACTTAAAATTAAAATAAGATTTATTTATTTATTTATCTCCAACTGAGCATACAATACCATGTAATATGTGTATAGTACCTTCTGAGTTTGAACCAAAAGTTAGTGAGAGTGATTTTCCATCATAGGTACAGTAGTGGTACAATACCTTGAAGTAAGTCATTTTGTTAGATTTCTTAGCACACCATGCATGGTACGAGTCGTGATCGTGGCTCTATCAGTGGTGCATGTTCCGGACATGCGCAAGAATCACGCATTGTGAGTGTCTTTAGAAAGTGGCATTGGACATGCCTTTGGACTCATTAAGAGGAATGCATATCCTACAATCTCATACGTTCACATGAAGAGCACTATCATCCTAGGGATGGGACCTCAGAAAAACCCCGCTAGAAATATTGTAGTTTGTGCTTTTTGAAGTCAACCATATAATTAACTTCGTTTCGACTTGTTGAACTTTGTCCATGGGATCGCCATACCTCCGAAGACGAGTTAGCATTGCTACAGACTTGTTCTATAGGATTCAGTCCCATTCCCCTCGATGAAGCAACTACTTTATGACGCGTCAGTCCCTTTGTGAGCGAATCTACAGTATTGTTTTGTAATCTTACAAAATCAACAGCAATCACACAATGAGAAAGTGCATGTACTATAGATTTATGTCTCACTGTGAACTACCTCCCTTTCCTATTATAATTTTTATTTTTCTCTATAATAATATCTACGTGGCTGTCAAAATGTAAAGAAACATAAGGAACAGCCTTAGGTAATAATGGTATATTTTCAATCAAGCTCTTAAGTGATTCAACTTATGCTCATACAACATCTAAGGCAACTAACTCTACCTCCATGGTGAATTGCGATATTATCATCTATTTTACATATTTCTAAAAACCTGTGCTACCTATGATGAAAATGATACCTTAGTTTGAGGCCCTTAATCTGAGCAAGGGATGAATTTGTTCATTGACCAGCATCAAGTCCAACTCCGTGACAACAAACAGTGCTTTTTTGGGGCTTGTCTATGGAGGTCCTTACTATATTGGGTCCCCTAAAGTCCCCTTACAGGCTTGCCAAATCATTCTGAGGCTAATCTGTAGCCTTCATTCAGTTCATGTAATAAGGGTTAATCTGGTAACCAAGGCCTTTTCATAGAATTCCCTAGCTTTCAATGACTCATTTTATCTAAGGAGTCCAATTCTATTTTGATTAGCAACGTAACTTATATATCAACTCTTAAATGATAGAGGTTGCTTGACTTTTATCCTGAAATCAGTCAGTAGCAGTAGCAGATCAGTAGGAGTAATAGCAGTTTTAAAAGGGGAAATTTATCCCCAACTTGGCAACTCATTTTGGCATGATTAAGGGCATGAGAATGTGTCTACATATTTATCAAATAAGGACCTAAACTTACAGATTCAAGTCAGTTAGCATAAGGCTTTAACCAGCACAAGCACGGAGGAAATATCCTTTGATTCAATGGATTTTAGGATGTCGTACTTTTCTGTCCAGCCTGCATAAGCCCGATGTAAGCAGCTTCAAATCACCCTCATAAGCCATTGCTAGCAGTACTTGATTGCTCCAAGTGATTGACTCCTTAGTAATGTAGATTAGCAAAGCGTTTAGGTTCACCATATCAAGCCTAGCTACTATTTTTAGGCCTTTCGTTTCAAACTGATTTTTGCTGTATTAGTTCTTCAGTATACTCTGTTCTAGTCATTACTCCTATGTTTTAGGATAAGTATATAAGCCTTGTTCTGACACACAGAACTTACATTATTGGTATATGAAGGCCTCGTTCCTTGTTTAAAGTAAAACTCTCTCAAAATCTCTCTAAGCTTTATCCTTTCTGGTGGTGTTCAATGAGTTGTTCTTTATCTGATCTTCTAGTGCATTGCTTTAGGGAAATTAGTAGTGAATCCTTGTGGTTTTGGTTAGTGGATTCCTTCCTTTAAGCCAGATCATATCATCTATGTTGAGTTACTAGCTTCTAGTTCATGTCAAGCAGTGTAAGTCAGCATACATCATCTGGTATCAGAGCCTAACCTTGATCTTGGTGAGTTGCTTCTATTTACTAATTTGTTACTTCATTCGTAGTTTAGTTCTCTTGTCCCTCATTCTAGAACTTATTGTTTAGCTATAGAGGAATCCTAAAACCTAAACACAAACTAAATGCAAAGAACCTAGCTCTATAAACAGCCACAACAACCCATTCTTAACCCTGAGCAAGCATGGCTGAGAGGGAAAACACTTCCCTTCCTAGCAACCTGTGAGAGTTCTTAGAGCCCTATCTCTAGGCCATGCTCATGAACTTAGAAGAGATAAAGCTATCCTAGAAATGTAAGAGAACATCAGAGCATTCGCTGCTCAGATGCAACAGCTTACAAACCAACCAAGAGAAAATGATAGAGAGCCCCCTCAGGACCTTCCTGGAAGTTCTAATTCCTCTTTTGACTCCCATTATACAAGTGGATCTTCTAATGGGGATGTTAGACCTAGGAGAAGGAGAGTGCATAGGGATGATCTCAAGGACCTCATAATAGTGGCACCTGAGTTTGATGGGAGTCTAAAACCTAAAGACTACTTAGAGTGGGTTCAAGCCATGGAGTGAATCATAGAGATCAAGAGTTATTCTATGGAGAAGGCATTTAAACTTGTTGTCTTCAAGCTAAAACAATATGCCTCACTCTAGTATGAGAACCTGTAAAGGACCAAAGCCTTGAAAGGAAAATCCAAGATAAGAGCTTGGGTTAAACTGAAGAAACACTTAGATAAGAGGTTCCTACCAACCCACCTATAAGCAAGAACTCTATTTGAAGGTTACCTCACTATAGCAAGGACGCATAAACATTGAGGAATACATCAAGGAGTTCGAACAACTCCAGATTAGATGCAGCTTGAGGGAAGAACCTGAGCAGACCATTGCTAGGTTCCTCAAGGGCCTCACCTAACTATTCTGGACAAGGTTGAGCTCCAACCTTTCTGGACTTTTGACAATGCATGTAAGCTAGTTGTTAAGGTTGCAAATAGCTTAAATCTAGAAAGGGCTACCCTTCTATTCTAGCCAAGCCAGCTGCACCAATCAGGCCCTTCAACTCCTACAGACTAGACCCTCCCCCAAAGGAGACAAACATAGAGGAAATGGAAAAGAAGTTGCCAAGGAAACTCCAAAGGGTTAGAAGAAATGTTTTAAGTGCCACGAATATGGCCCTTTTAAAGTAGACTATCCTAGCAAAACAGTGCTTATAGTAAGAGAGATTAAAGACTTTGACTGCATAGAGGTAGCAGAGGATGAAGAGGAGTCTACTGATGTGGAAGAGACTTCCTAGCTACCCCCCTGAGAATGGACAGATGCTAATTTAAGTGTTTACTCCATGCCACTATAGCTCCACCTGAGAGTAACCAAAAGGAGCAAATGTTTCACTATAGATGCAAGGAAGTTGATAAGACATGCAATTTGATTATTGATGGGGGTAGCTGTATAAATGTAGCCTCTATTGAGATGGTTAGCAAGCTCAACTTGGCCACTGTTGCTCACCCTAGGCCTTACACCCTGTAATGGCTCAAAAGGGGTAATGAGGTAATAGTTTCCAAGCAAACCTTGGTTCCTTTTTCCATTTGTGAATATAGAGATGAGGTTATGTATGATGTATTCCCTATGGACGCATGCCACCTACTCCTAAGCAGACCTTAGCAGTTTAATAGGTATGTTACTTACCATGGTCAATCTAACACCTACTCTTTCAAACTAAAAGGGAG
Organism: Lophocereus schottii; assembly: GCA_002740545.1. Lineage (NCBI taxonomy): Eukaryota > Viridiplantae > Streptophyta > Magnoliopsida > Caryophyllales > Cactaceae > Lophocereus > Lophocereus schottii. Next base: position 34,408 of record NCQV01082363.1, read on the forward strand.
GAAGATGACTTTTACCCCATTACCCCCTAATTAAATGCACAAACCCAGAATTGGGAGAAAACAACACAAGTAGAGTGCCTTACTTATCAATGAGGGAAGAGTAGAGAGGACAATTACTAAGAGCAAGCCTATATATGCTGTCTTAGTGGTGGAATCTGTGCCTGATTCAGACCCCACAGCTTTTCACCCTTCCATCCAGCCCCTACTATAAGAGTTTGAGGATATCTTTCCTCAAGACCTACAACTTGGCCTTTCTCGTAAGAGAGGTATTGAGCACTAGATTGACTTGATTCCTGGAGCCCCTCTGCCTAACAAACTAGCCTACAGGTGTAACCCTACTGAGACTAAGGAACTGTAAAGACGGGTTCAAGAGTTAATTGGTAGACACTACAGCAAGCAGGTTTGCTTTCGACACTTAAAATCATCTCCTCCCATGTATGGAAGAATGTTGATGTATGCTCGCCATGCTTAGGTCAAGCATGCCTAGTGCATGGATGAGGAAACACTTACCACGCTTGCCAAGCGTGGTAGCATTATACCTGTTGGCACACTTACATTCAGGGGGGTTACACCTGTTTGCACGCTTCAAAACCGCGGCTACATTTCTACGCTTATGTCCATGGAGAACTTATACCTTGAGCAAAAGATTATAACTCGCATTTCCACACCTGTAAGTGTTGTTATGTCGCTTTCAAACTAACATTTGAGCGATACCGACAAATAAGTAATTTTGGTGCACAATATTGATTGTAATATTTTTGTATTATTAGAAAATGCATTACATTAATTAATTAACGATAATCATTTTATTATGCAATATATATATATATGTATAACGTGCCAAAATTAGAAACTATATAAAAGTATATGATAATATTAAGAAAATAGCACTAACATGCATCATTGAAAACGATCATTTAACTATCATTGAGAGGTTGAATGGCAACATTCAAAGTTTCAACATAATTCTAAATGAATATGCCTGTAAATAGGTACAAAAGAGAAGTACATACGAGACATGTCCAATAATTTAGTACGTATTTAGTCTAGTGAATTGTATATCAAGCACCAAAAAACTGACTCTCCTTCTAAAACGTATGAAGTTTATGCTAAATAACCAAGTCTGATGCTATAACATTCCATATATAGTTTGAAGACACCACTTTAAGAAAGCCAATTTTCCATCTTGTTGTATCGCACATTGGACTTCGTTGCAACCTGAAAACATTGAGCCAATAATACATTGTAAACTTATACGTACATACAAATTACAAAAATCTTAAAGTAGCATCCGAATAAGCTCCTAATAGCAAAATATTGCTAACATTTGGCATTGACAATAATAACCATAAAATGAGGAAGCTGTAAGGAAGCACACTTTCTGTTCCTCCAGACACAACTTCTAAACATAGTTGTAGCTGCAAGAGTGAGCACACTTTCTGATCAAGTGTTGCTAAAAGCTAACATTGCATGCACACTTTCTACCCCTCCAAACACATATTACAAATCGCAAAAGGAAGCACACTTTCTGATCAAGAGTTAGCATCAAATAGGGCTAATCCCAGCAAAAATATTCCTTAGAATAAGTGTGTATTTATGTCACAGAGTGCAGATTGCAATGTTTTGGCCCAACCCAATTACATCGTAGCAGAAAAGTAAAATTAGATAAATCTACAGCAACTTTCCTTTGTTTAAACAAATAAACCAATTATAGCATCAAGTTGTATGTTTATGTGGAGCTCATAAAATTTCAAAATAATTAAATAGGCCAACTCACAGTTTTGTGTTGTCCAATTTCTCCCATAACAACTTGTCTATCAGTTGTGGATCACCCTAGTAGTCGTAGGCATTTAAAACCTATAATAATAATGTACAGCTTGTAAGTATTGCAATCTGAATTAATCTCAAACCCAAAGTAGAGAAAAAGAGGAAAACTACACAGCATGCCTGATAGGAGACAATGTACCAGGACGTTTCTCTCACCACGAATGTACTGCCCTGCTGGATTAGGATTATTTTTGAGTATCTTATCAACGTTCTTCTCCACTTCATCATGACTCAACTACGAAAATAAATGCGTTACTAGTAAGGGACTTGAATTTAAGAAGTACACGATGGCAACAATAAATTCTAAAATAGATTAAGGACTTGAAAGTCGTAAAATTTGAAACCAAGCTCAATGGATACACAACAGTTTGTTTGCGGCATTTGGTATCTCCTTGCATAGGTTGAACTTGATTGTTCATTTCCATGGAAGCCCTCTAAAGAATATATGAAAACAATCATCATATATGGAATTTAAAAAAAAAAGAAAATTATAGCACTTATTCAGTTAGGGAGGGAGGATAAACCTTTTGGTCATCTGATTGAGAAAGTCATGATGGTGTGCTATTTAGGACTATGGTGCCTCCTGATGTAGGATTTCCATTTCCTTTAGGTATAGGATTGGATGTAGCTCTACCATCATTAAAACAATTTGGGTTAGGTTGCGGTAGTTGTTGAGGACCACCACATTTAAGACGTAGAACCATGCACAGGTTGTTGAGGAGTAGCATGTCGAGCTCCATGATGAAGAGATCGCAATTTGACTTGATCATTGAGTGGCTTGGACAAAGACTAATAAATGGTTATGTTAGAATTTTAATGAATAGGAAGAGCAGAATAAGGTTACATGTTATAATATTGAATAGTATTTTCTTTGCTTGACTTTGTTTTTCAGCTTATACATGATTGATCTGGTTTGCTAAAGTTCGGACCCTTTGAGTCTTATTCCCTACTTACATGAGGCGATAGAGTATTTTGCTTATAAAAGCAATAGTACTTTGAATACACTATTTGAAAAGTACTTAAAACATACAAGATTGACAGAGCATCTCTAGATATGTGTAAAGGTCGACTTTGACTTTGATCACGCAACGTGACATTGCTTGCACCGTCTAGCGACCCTGTACTCTACACACATAGTATAAACAATTCAACTTGTATTAGAGGGTTTCATAATCTGGCAGAGTCATAATTCAACTTCAAGGGGAAAAAAAAGAAGTGAAGGACATAATGTTGTCACATTTCAGCCACAAATTTCTCCAATTTTGTACAAAATATTTATAGCAAAACACCTAGAATAATACATAATCAAGCATCAAAGATTCTGAAGATGTAATACTGATAATGAAATTAAGGGATGAGGCTAGAAGAACAAAGAATCCATGTAAGTTGCATGATTAACTAACAAGGTAAGGTTTAATGATCTCACTCCCTACTTTTCTACTACCTTCTGAGTATAGAGTATATAAATAAAGCAATCAACTTCCTATATATGCATGTAGTATTTGACTTAAAGAACTCATGGTGCTGGGATAGAGAGTCAGTCAATGGAATAATTACAACTATGATAGAAGAGTGGCCAGCTCAGCGTGTATCTTATGACTGTCACAGGGACTACATAATGTGGATTTAGTTGCCTCTGTTTTGCTATGTGAACCAAATATTTATGTCAAATGCAATCATAACAAATAAAATCAACAGCCAGAAAGATAAAAATAGAGCATAAAACTAGAATAAAAGATTTTCTTGGATTACACTCTGTCGCATGTCTGGCCTGTAAAGTGAAAAGTCCGCAGAATTCCATTCTCACTATCAGCACGTGATAAGTTCCCCCTCCCCCCCAAATCAAATGAATAGTGCATTGTTCTTTTTATTTCATACCAACCTGGACAGTAGCTATTGTTGTTAAAACAACTAAATCATGCTCTAATCATAACCTCACTCACTTTCACATCAAGGAAAGTTGAGAACTCAAATAGGTTCGAATTTAAGAAATCAACATCATTTTGTATAGTGAAGAGGTCACCTAAAAACCGAACCGCTACCATGAATTTTTGCCTAGGTAAGGTTTTTTTGGCAGGGGGCAGTTGTAGGGGAGATACTTTTCAATATACCTTTGGGTTTAAAAGGCTTGACTGCCTACCACTTGCTTGTGTAAGAAAGTAGAGGTAACTGATGAGAAGAACTTAGTTTACACTAAGCAGGGAGACTGATCTCAAGAGGTACATTATTAACTAGATAATAAGAAATATAACATTGGATTTTTTTCATAATCAAACCTAGAGGAAAATAGCAGAAGAATATTATGACTGAGCTTTATGATACCCATTCAAGAAAAATAAGGTACGTACTGATTCATGAGGAGCATTTGTAGCTTGTGAAGCAACTTTAGCATTCAAGACATTAATTTGATTCTGTATGGTCTGCATGGTGTGGAGGACTTTCTTTAACAATTGAGATTCACCTTTGTGATTCGCATTATGAAAATCTTTTGCAAACACTCTCCCCCATAAGTTTTTGATAAACAACTTTCTCTGCGTCCATCGTCGATTCTAAGAATGTAACATCAAAATCTCCAGTCTTCTTTTCAATAATTCTTAGGGCTGATTCCTATCAATTAGTTTCAAATGGAAATATTAAATCACATACTTGTTACTAGACTATCAAAACATATACATATGAACTTAACATCGTTACTTACCAGAAACATTGTGGTCTCTGGATTGTGGAAAGTTTTATCTTTTCTTTCATGGGTATTGATAAACCACTCAATGAGACCTGGTTCTCAATTATATTTCTTCTTCTGAAATCATAACATGTACACAAATGCAAATTGTAAAAATGTTACTATATATGTTTAAATAATGCATAGCTCATGGTGATATCAACATAAAGACTTACGGGACTTACAAATTTGTCCTGCTTAATAGCAAAACTTTGTGAACCGGTAGTGTGAGTACGCAGCAACTTCCCTCTAGCTCTCTTCCCAATTTCGGAATATTTCTAAACAACATTACAATTCAAAAATCGAAACCAACACAATACATATTTAATTCATGCAGAAAATAATGAAGTAATTTACAAATATACACATAAACAATGCTTTAATATCCGCCATTACCTTAAACTGCTCAGTAAAATAAAGGTCTGCAAACCCAACCCACATTAGATTGCCTACTCCTTTTGGACGAGTGAGCTCTTCGCTATTACTGGATTCAGCCATTGGTAATGCATATAACTCCTCCCTCGTTGTGTTCTCCTTAATGTACTTCACCCTTAAGGAGCATTTGTAACCCCTCAACTTCTTCCCAATAAAGCTCAACACTTTCAAATCAACGGATGCATTGGAAGGTAATAAAAACTTCCTCTACATGCCGTTAAGGTCGAAAAACAGTTACTAAAATATGTGAAATGAAATAAGTGACAGTTCAAATTAGAACACAATATTGAGGGAGTAACTCACCCATATGTCATTTCTAATTTGATCCTTAAAGATAGGGGGTACTAAGCGCCACTCTTTATAGTTTAATGGGTACAAATCAGGACATCTAGCAACATCAGCAAAAAATTTGTTGAATAAGCTTCCTGCTCTGTTTACAGCTTAGAAAAACTTATTTAAAGGCATCATAACTCTCTTTAGAGCATCCAAAGCATGCACGACTTTGATAGTCAAGCGGCCTTTGAGTTTTCTAATATTTGCATCTTCATCTAAAATCAGTAAAAAACGGAGACAAAAAAAAAATTGCAAGCTAAGGCAATAGCTTTTCGTATTAAACAATGCTAATGGGAATACGATATAAAAGTTAACCGTGTGCACAAATTATTAACCAATGGCAATGGAAATATGATAGACACTTAAAATCATCCATGGGATAAAAACAAGCGTAAATATCATAGCATGGACAATGCCTATAACCAACACCTCTTCATCATCATCAAATCCTTCTGGAATTAGAGCAAGTGCCGTATCAATGAACGTCTTCGTGGTGTTGTCTTCATCATTAACTTCATTAGTAGTCTGCACATAACTCTCGTCATCTAAAATAAAATCCTTAGGTGCTGCTGCTTCATTTTGGATAGATTCGAGATAGTCCTCATAGGTGCACCTTGAATGAAACATGACTATATTATCTCCAAAACCTACATATGAAACACATATTATAGATGAGTAGAATTGAAATTAAGAATATGCCAAAAAAATATGCAAGCGAAGTCGGTTACTGCAAAGTAACTATAGCTTAGGTGTACATTTTAGAAGAAATTAAAAAAAGTCCTAAGTTTATTGAGCACACAACAACACAATACTAAAAGGGAAAATATGTCTTCCCAAATGATACAAGTAAGGAAATATGCTTTGCAAATAAAACACATAACTAAAAAGCACAAATTTATTCATCTCAAATATAAGCAAACATAATTGTTTTTTTACGCTTCTTCATTAACAGCAGCCCAATTTGTTGGATTTCTGTAACCATCGTCCTTCGAAATATTTGGAGGCATTGACCGGGTAAAGTTCTTCATCAACTTCCACTGACCCTAAAAGGTAGGCGTCTCTTGGTTTCACCCTAATTACATGCTCCCAGCCTTTATCATTCTCATCACCAACATAAAACACCTGTTATGCTTGAGATGATAAAATATATGGATCATCTTTTAAAGCTCCTCTTTCATGTATCTTGTGTGAGAAATTCACAAGAGTGAGCCCTCTTCTATCCTTATTTAATCCTTGGGAGTTCACATGTACCCAATCACATCGGAATAACACAACCTTACACTCTAAATAATAAAGTTGTAATTTAGCTTATTCTGATGCATAAAGTTGTAATTAACTTAGTTTAATCATGCTTGACTGCAACTAGTTTTGCTAAGCTGGGTTTAAAGCCAGGTTAAGCTAAGTTAAAAGTTTCCTCCTTAGGAAGAAAACCTGCTAAGCCCCCTACCTGCCTTAGGATATTTATTTAAGGCCTTTAGAAGGCTCATTTTGTACTTAACTTATCATCTTTGAAATTGAAAGTGAATTAAGAGCCTTGCTCCTTTTCGTTCCTTAAACACTTCGCTTGCTTATCCTCAAGTAGGTCGGTTAAGGTGGTGAATAAGTAAAGTCCTAACTCTTAATTAGGTGGTGTTTTTGTATCCTAATTAAGGTTAAGGGCCCTAAAATCAAACTTAGTGGTGTTTCTATAAGAGTTTAGATCATCATTTATCCCTTCATTCATTTATGGATTCACTTAAACTCAATTATGATTTCAGTTTGCTTATCCTTGCATTTGCAATCAGGTTTTAGTGTTTATGATTCTCCCCCATAAATATGTCATATTTGGAATTAGAGGAAGTTTCATCTTGGCCTAAAACCACCCCCACATGGCCTGAAGCCATCCAAACACGCTTCTTAAAATGCATCCCACAAATGAGCCCTACACATTCGGTTCTACAATAAGTGCAAGCATGAGTTTGAAAGAGAAATTTGATGCACTCATAAGACAGAATGAGATGCTGATAAAGACAATCAATGAAGGTACTCAACGTGATTAAGAGACTAAGGCTCAAAATGAGTATCTAAGAAAATAACTTGGTGCTTTTTGAAGCAAAAGCAAAAGGTGAACGAAGAGCCTCTCCAATCTGAACCAAGAAGGAAAGAACAAGTGTTTAGTCATAATCTTGGTTCATCTAATGAGGATGAACCTTTGAGAATGGCTAGACCAGAACCATGTCTTCAAGCTAATACCAATGATTTCAAGGCTGAAATCGCAGAGTATAAAGGCAAGCTTGATCCTAAAGAGTTTTTGAACTGGTTACACACGGTTGAAAGAGTTTTTGAATGCAAGGATGTTCCTGAAGACAAGAAGGTGAAGCTAGGAGCTTTAATGATCAGAAAGTATGCCTCTCTTTGGTTGACAAACTTGTGTGCCAAATGATTGAGAGAAATGAAGTCTAAAATCAAAACGTGGGAGAAGATGAAATCCAACCTCAAGGCTAGGTTTCTTCCCCTAACCTATGCTCAAGATTGCTACTCCCAACTTCTTAATTTGACTCAAGGTGATTGGAATGTAAAGGAGCGTACACGTGAGTTTGAGAAACTAGTAATCAAGTGTGATCTTCAAGAGCCAGAAGA
>NCQV01082381.1:1198-11953 GCA_002740545.1 Lophocereus schottii
AGCAGCATTCTCAAAAGTAACATAAGCTTGAAGGGAGACTTGCTCCTTCTAGATGGACCTAAGGGTGACTTGGAGGTCAGCATAGTCAGTCGGGGGTGGTTGGGAGGAAGAACTAGGTCCAGCTTGACTAGAATAAATTGGTGGAGGTGTGGGCTGAACAATCTCGACATCGCCAAGTACCCAATAAAGGTTAGCTCGGTAAAGTAAGGTAGTTTGATCGACATCAGGAAGTGGCAGAAGCCGATCCCCAGGGTATATCCAGCACAAACGTCCAGCCTCTACTTTACAAAAGTTCATGATCTCGAAACCGGCTTGATTGGACCTAGAAACTCTATCTTCAGGGTTGGGCTCAACACCCAAAAATCTAGCAATAGTTGTAACAATGCCACCAATGACTATCCTATCCTTAGTGCTAATAGCAGTGTTATACAATTGTCTTGCCAAAAACGACCCAGGGTCAAGCTAGACACCATCAAGCATACCAGATAAGAAATACAACTCAGATAATTACGGGACATTCAAACTATCATCCCGAGCAAAGAAATAGCAAGCTAGGATACGCTAAGCTTCTCAAATGCAAGGGTTCCTAATATGTGTGCACTTAGACGAACTAGTTTTGTACCTAACACTCCTCGAATGTTTGCCCCAAAATGCATTGGGCTTGAATTCGTGGGGGACTTGACGGTTCAGTAAATCCATATTAGGTGGAAATATGCTGTTGAAGGTACCTAAGTTTAACCATATAATTATCCTTACAAATAAAATGAAATGTACCCAACTTGACATTGAGGCCCTCTAGTGACCTCAACATGAAGTGTACTTAGGAACTCTAAGGTAAGGTCCCGGTATGTATGCTCCTTTATTTCTATGAAATGTCCCTTACCGCCTTGTGCAAACAACCACCGAATATCATCTAACATTCCTAAGCGTCCTAATAATTCCTCATCATAATAACGAGTTGCCACAATCATGCATTCATTCAAACAAGCATATTTAGCAACATGATCAAGATTGGTTAAACCAAAGGGATGAGGAATGTCACCTTGAGCTCGAGCGTTGGTGGAAGTTCGGGAGGTCCGTTAGGGTCGAGATAGTGCTTGGCTTGACGATCCTACCTCCTTGATACTTATTTGTCTCTTGGTGGGTGCCATTGGTGCAAAATGGAAGAAAAATTAAAACTAAAACCTAAAAAACAAAATTTGAGGAAGAAAAATGAGAATTTAAGTGAAAAGAAGAAGAATTAGAGAGGGAAGAAGATGGTTATGGAGAATGTGTGAAAGTGAGATAAGGTTGAAGAAGAAATGGTGGAAAGAGCCAGAATTGGCAGCAAAAAGAGAAAGATTAAGTGAAAAGGTGAGGTTTTGAGTGAAAATTGAGTAAAAATGAGAAGAAACGAGGGAGAATTGGTGGGTTTAGAGAGAAAAAGAGGGAGGTCGAGAGAGAGAGTCGAAGATGAGAGAAAGTTGAATGGTCGTCGTGGTCAAAACCCTTGATCATAGCCCGTAACAACTCACCACGGTACGTGGGGGTCACCACGGGCAAACCGTGGTGTCTACTGGACACCAATTTTTCTGGTTTTCTCAGTTTAGCACCCCACGGCCATGGTGCTAACATTTCTTTTTCTTTATCCCTTTTTTTTCTTTATTCTATTCTTATCCTTCTCTCTTTTTTTGTGTCTTTTTTTTATTTCCATATTATTTTCTTTTTTTTATGAAAAACTACAAGAATAATGAAAATCAAAGCTAAAAAAGGGGCTTGGGTTGCCTCCCAAGAAGCGCTCGTTTAAGTTCAAGAGCTTAACCATACGTCTACACTTGGTTTGGATCAATGAGTGTATGGATAGTGGCTTTCTAAATAGGTTCTCCCACAAGATAAGGTTTTATCCACTATCCATTGACTGTGAACACACCGATAGACTCACTCCAAACTTCATCTGCTCTGCTAAGTTGAACTTTGGTGACTTGAAATGGTCCCAACCACCGAGATTTCAGCTTGCCTGAAAATAATCTTAATCTCGAGTTGAACAATAGAACCACGTCATCTTTTTCAAATCTCTTCTTCATGATGTGTTTATCATGCCATTCCTTAGTTCGCTCTTTGTAGATATGTAAACTCCCACAGGCCTCCAACTTTAGTTCATCTAGCTCATTTAATTGTAAGAATCTCCATTATCCGACTACTTTAAATCAAAATTTAGTGTCTTTATAGCCCAATATGCCTTATGTTCCATCTTTAATAGCAAGTGACAAGACTTCCTAAACACTAACTGGTATAGAGTGGTGCCTACAGGAGTCTTATAGGCGCTGTGATAAGCCCAAAGAGCATCAAGCTTGAGTGACCAATTTTTTAGGGACTGATCCACCGTTTTCTCCAATATACTCTTAAACTCCCAATTTAACAGCTCTACTTGCCATTTGTTTGGGGACAGTAAGGCGTAGCAACCTTATAAAATACTCCATATTTCTTTAATAGTGACTCAAGAGGCTTGTTGCAAAAATGTGTTCGATTGTCACTTAGGAGAGTTCTTGGTGTGTCAAACCCTGTGAAAATATTCTTCTTGAGGAACTTGATGACAACCTTGAAATCATTTGTCGAGGTGGAAGCGGCTTCCACCCATTTAGAAACATAGTCAACCACAATAACGATGTAAAGGTTGTTACGGGAAGGAGGAAAAGGACCCATGAAGTCAACCCCCTATACATCAAGCAACTCAACCTCAAGTAGTCCACTTCGAGGTATCTCATGCCTCTTGGTAATGTTCCGTGTTCTCTAACATCTATCACAAGTCATAATAAATTTTCTTGCATCCTTGAAACACGTGGCCAATAGGACCCCGCTTGGAGCACCTTCATAATCATTTTATCTAGTTCAAATTGTCTACCATAGGTTGAAGCATGGCAATGGTGTAAAGCACTATGGACCTCATCTTCTAGCAAGCATCTTCTATAAATCGCATCTCCACATAACTTGTAAAGAAAAGGCTCTTCCCATACATAGTATTTGGCATCAGCAAGGAATTCCTTCCTTTGATGGTAGGACAATCCTAGAGGTAGCACTCCACACATTTTGAAGTTGACCAAATCAGCATACGATGGGGTAGCTTGGTAGGATATGGCGAAGAGTTGTTGATTGGGGAAGGAGTCGTCCATAGGGAGCTCTTTACTAGGAGTAGCCTCGAGGCTTAGGCAAGATAGATGATCGGCAACCACATAAACCTGGCCTTGTCTTTGATCTCTAAATCAAACTCTTGAACAAGGAGGATCAATCGGATGAGTCGAGCTTTGAAGTCGGATTTCTTCATTAAGTGTTTCAGAGCGGCATGATTAGTAAAGATAATGACATTGGAATTGATCAAGTAAGATTAAAATTTTTCTAAGGTAAAGACAACTACTAAGAATTCGTTCTCTGTCGCGGTATGATTCACTTGAGCCACATTAAGAGTATGGCTTACATAATATATAGCACATTGCTTATTGTCTTTCGTTGGCTAAGAACTGCGCCCACTGCATAATCACTTGCATCACACACCACTTCAAAAGGTGGCTCCCAATCTGGAGCTTACATTATTGGAGAAGTGATTAGTGCCTCTTTTAACCTAGGAAAAGCACTTAAACATTCTTCATTAAACTCAGAAGGCACATCCTTGACAAGCAGCTGTGCGAGAGGTTTTGCGTTGTATGAAAAATCCTTTATGAACCGTCGGTAAAAACCAACATGTCCAAGAAAATTCCTCACACCCCTTACAGAAGTTGGTGGTGGCAATTTTTCAATGACCTCTACCTTTGCTTTATCAGCTTCTATGCCTTTATTAGAGACAACATGATCGAAGACAACCCCTCTTGCACCATAAAATAGCACCTCTCCCAATTCAAGACCAAATTCACATCTTCACAGCTTTCTAAGACCTTGGACAAGTTATTCAAACAATGGTCATAGGTTGCACCATACACAAAAAAAATCATTCAAAAAGACTTCCATTATGTCCTCAATAAATTAGAGAAAATAGGCATCATACAATGTTGAAATGTAGCAGGGGCATTACAAAACCCAAATGGCATCCTTCTATAAGCATATATACCATAAGGATAAGTAAAAGTAGTCTTTTCTTATTCATTAGGATGGACAGGGATTTGAAAGAAACCCGAATATCCATCTAAGTAGTAAAAATATGAGTTCTTAGCCAACCTTTCAAGCACTTGGTCAGTGAAGGGAAGGGGGAAGTGGTCTTTTACAGGAGGCTTTATTCAATTTTCAACAATCAATGCACATACACCATCCTGTGACAGTCCTAGTGGAAATTAGCTCATTGTTCTCATTTTTTACTACAGTCATACCTCACTTCTTAAGTACAACATGGACCAGGCTTACCCAAATACTATTGGAGATAGGGTTGATAATGTTGGCCTTAAGCAGTTTTAAAATTTTCTTTTGACCTTGCATGCTAGGGTTCAACCTTATTTGGTGTTCAATTGAGGGCTTATAGCCATCATCCATTAAGATTCAATGCATACACATAGAAGGATGGATTGCTTTTAAGTCATCAAGAGTATATCCTATGGCTTTATGATGTTCTCTAAGTACTCTAAGTGAACAATCAATTTAAGATACATTCGAACTTGCATTCAAAATCATAGGATATGTGGAGTTGGGTCCAAGAAATTCATACCTCAAGGATGAAGGAAGAGATTTCAATTCTACCTCGGAAGCTTTCACCTCATCAGACGAGGGCTTATTTTCAACCTTTAATGGTTCTACCTTACCAAGAGGAGGTGGAATTGGTCGAGAGGCTTCCAGAAGTTAAGCACACACGGCTACTTTGGGATTTTCATCCTTAGTAGTGCTATCATTCAACATCAAGTGCTCAAGAGGATCATTAGAATCAAGGTTAGACATAGTTTCCCATATCAAACCATAAAGCAGATCAATCTTATTATACTCATCAGAAATGGAAGGGAATTTTGCAGCTTTAAACAAATTAAAGTCCATATGATCATCCCCATATCAAAAGCTAGCTTATCGTTTTTCACATCAATACGGCGACCGTACGGCACCCAACGGTCACCAAACAATAATGGTGGTGCGCGTATCCTCTTGCATTTCTAAAATTATAAAGTCTATTGGCACATACAAATCCCCTACTTTTATTAGAACATCCTATAAAACACCCATAGGGTATCTCACATAGCAGTCCACTAATTGTAAGGAGATAGTAGTCTATCTCATCTCTTGTACTTCTAATTTGTCACATAGAGAAAGGGGCATCAAGCTCACACTTGACCCTAAATTACACAAAGCACGACTTATAGACACATTCCCTATCAGGTAAGGAATTGAAAGGATCCTTAAGTTTAGTAGAAAGCTTGTTTTGGATCACTGCACTACACTCTTCAATCAAACCTACAGTCTCATGCTCCTGTAGCTTTCTTTTGTTAGATAGAATTTCCTTCAAAAATTTAGCATACGAAGGCATTTAAGTCCAAGCATCAGTGAATGGAATGTTTATGTAGAGTTTCTTAAGACCTTCCGAAAACTGCCCAACAAATCAAGCTTTGCTTCAGCCATCCTTTGAGCAAATGGTAAAGGTGGGGTGTATGGTTTTTGGGGAAGTGATCTTAGGGTCACCATGAACCTCATCAAACTTATGCATAACATCTTAGAAGCTGTAGACATCTCTTTCTCAACATTCTCAACATGTTCATTCCTATCATGTAAAGACTCATCATTAATAACCCCCTTAGATCCCTCTGTTTCCCTCCTCTCAAAATCATAGCATTGTATTGCTACCTAGGGTTAGGCTCGGGCTTGCTGGGAAGTCTATCCGGGGGTGTAGATGAAAAGCTAGCTTATTGGGTAATTTGGACTTCCGACATCTTGTTGTGAGTCGTAAGCACATTAACCTTAGAGGCTAATTGCTTAATATACTCATATTGTTTTTATTGTGCTATAAGCATACTTTCCATCGTAGCCTCTAAATTGGACTTTTGAGGTACTTATGGGGGTAAAGGAGGTCTTTAAAATCGGGGGGTGGTCTAGCATTCATTGGGGGCATATTTAGAAGGTTTAGATTAGACCTTGGAAGGTTTAGATTAGACCTATATGAGAAATTTGAATGATTCCTCCAACCAGAATGGTAAGTACTAGAGTAAGGGTTGTTGACCGATCTTAGGTTGACGTTTTGAACATAATTAACTTCACTAGAGTCTTCGAAAAAAGTACTGCTGACATGACAATTCAAAGTCACATGTTCAACAGAACCACAAATTTCACATGGGGAGGGGGACTAGAATTCACAGCATTAACATTATACGGTCCAACCTTTGAGTCATAGCATCAACTTTAGTAGAAAGCAAAGTAAGTGCATCAACTTCAAGCTTACCTCCAACCCTCTTGGGTTAGCCTCCTTCGGTGGACTATTGAAAATTGTTGAGTGTCATCTCCTCAGTCAAATTATAGGCCTTGTCTTTAGTTTTATTTATCAAAGTTCCTCCTCCTGTCACGTTAATAGTAGACCTTACAGGTTGGGTCACACCATTAAAGAAAGCTTCAACAATCATCCATCTTTAAAGACCACGAAGAAAGGCATAACCGCAGTAAATCCTTAAATCGCTCCTGAACCTCAAAGAGCGTCTCATCATTCCTGTGAGTGAAGTTGATGATTTGAGTCCTTAAACTTGCCGTTTTGCTCAGTGGGAAGAATTTGGCAAGGAAAACTCTAGTAAGCTCATCCCATGTGGTGGTAAATCCCGAAGGTGAAGAATGCAGCCATGCTCTTACCTTATCCCTAAGTGACAAGGGAAATAATCGCAGTCGAATAGCATCGATGGAGAGTTCGTTAAGCTTCACTGTTTCGCACACCTTTAAAAAGGCCAAGAGGTGTAAGTTCGGGTCTTCGAAAGGAGTGCCAAACTGGGATTGTTGCACCATAGAAATAAGCGCCGACTTGATTCATTTCCTTGTACTCTAGGGGTAGCAAAGTCCCTAAGCGTCCTTCTTTAGTTACCTGCTCCTCATGCCATATTTGTTGAAGTTATACTAGCCTCTTATCATTGTTCTTCAGTCTTTTGCTTCTTCCTCCTTAAACTGAAAGTCCTCTTGATGCCGGGATCAGGTTCATTAGAAATGGACTTCGCATAAATGCGGAAGATTCCAGCAAGGACAATCGCCAACATTACCAACTCAATAAAATAATAAATAAAAAAGAAAGCAAAAGAAAATAAAACACTTAGTTAATTTTGTAGGACTAACTCAATAGTTAACAAATTGGTCCCCGACAACGGTGCCAAAAACTTGACACGTCCGCAAGCGCATGGGTGTCGTAGTATAGATTAAAAGATCTATTGAGTCCTTTCTATCAGAAAATGCTAAGTAATTACTTAATCAAGGGTTGATTTGACAACTTCTAATTAACTTATTCTAAATTCAATCAAGAAAAAAATGTCTAGGGATTTATTTAGTTAAGAAAGGTGTTGGATCAATACGATTAAGCTTGTCTCTAATTGGATAATTTCGAGGAAAATGCAATCGATTTAGAATTTAGTCTATTCGTTCGAAATCAACTAACTTGCCTTAGCTAAACCAAAGTCATTCTTTTAAACTAATTTTTTTAATCTAAGTTCAATATTTTTGATCACTCTCTCATCCTCCTAATATACAAATCTCTCTTTCGAGTAATCGCTATTCAATCTTATCAAGCAGTCTGACAATCGAATTTCACCTTTCAGTTCTTCATTCAATTGTCTCAAGGGTGCAAGCGAATTTGACTAAGTCCACTCACAACATGATAATCACTTAATAGAACGAAATCAAACCAACATGGAAAGAAAGCACAATTTTGTTAAATGTAAAATGATCCAACTACGCTTCCATTAACAAACAAATCCCTAAACAAGGTAAACTACTCACTCATGATTGAAAATTAAACAACAACCCCAACAATTCAGCAAGATCTGAGAGGGAAGGGCTTAGCAATGATAACCTCGAACAAAGTCTTCAAACTGCCAACAAAACCGAGTTCCTTACTCAAGATTCTCACTTGCACAAAAATCAAACTAAATTCCTAACTATAAAAAGTAAAATTTTGGAGAATAGAAATGACTATCTATGTGTGTCTTCTCTTTTTTCCACAGCTGAGGGATGGGTTTTAAGCAAAAATACGAGCATTCTTAGCCAGACAGCCGAAAGGAGACACAGAGGCCATAGTTACCAGCTTACCATGGTCCGTGGCAGACACCAGGGGCTGGGCATGACCTTGGCTGGAACCAAATTCTCTGATATTCTCTTCCTCCACAGGCATAGCATCTCAGGGGCATCCATAAGGGGTCAATATACACGCAAATGAGGGTCAAATGCTGGGTCAAAATGGTCTACATTCGTGGAAATACCAATCAAACAACCATACCCAAATATAAATTGAGAACAAGAGTACAAATGGTAACTTCAAACATACAATTCTCCTAAAAAATGCAGCAAAATGATCCTAAAATGATATATACATTAAGCACTTACCAGGTACAAGGTTTGACAATTACTTTAATGATTCAGCCAAGGTCTTGCAAAGATGTGAGGATACGAATTTGGTCTTGAATTTGTAAAATTGCCATTTTATGGTACAAGAGGGGGTTGTCTTAGGTCATATTATCTCTAATAAGGGCGTTGAGGTTGATAAAGCAAAGGTGGAGGTGATTGAAAAAATACCCCACCAACTTCTGTAAAGGATATGAGGAGTTTTCTTGGGCATTTCGATTTTTACCAGCGGTTCATCGAAGATTTCTCAAAAATTGCAAAACCACTCACCCATTTACTTGTCAAGGATGTGCATTTTGATTTTAATGACGAATGCTTGAGTGCTTTTCTCAAGCTAAAAAGGCATTGATTACTGCTTTGGTGATGCAAACCCCAGATTAGGGGCTCCCTTTTGAGGTAATGTGTGATGCGAGCGATTTTGCAACAGGAAGGATAATAAGCCATATGCTATTTATTATGCAAGCCAAACTCTTAATGAGGCTTAAGTAAATTATGCCATGACAGAGAAGGAGTTCTTAGCGGTTCTGTTTGCCTTGGAAAAATTTTAGCCTTACTTGATAAATTCCAAGGTCATTATTTTCACTGATCATGCTGCTCTGAAGCACTTAATGAAGAAGTCTGACTCCAAACCCCGTTTTATCCGATGGGTTCTTCTCCTCCAAGAGTTCGATTTAGAGATGAAAGACAAGTCCAGAATGGAGAATGTGGTGGCGGATCACTTATCTTGCCTAGGCCCCGAGGTCACTCCTAGTGAAAAGCTCCCAATTGATGATTTTTTTCCAGATGATCAACTACTTGCCATTTCTCACCAAGCCGCCCCATGGTATGCTGACTTGAAATTTCAAGGTGTGTGGGGTGCTACCACCTAGATTATCCTATCAACAAAGGAAGACATTACTTTCGATGCCAAAGATTATGTGTGGGAGGAACCTCTTCTATACAAATTATGTCGAGATGGAATATATAGAAGATGCTTGCAAGAGGATGAAGTTCATAGTGTCCTACACCATTCTCATGCCTCGACTTATGGTGGACACCTTAGCCCAGACAAGACTATTACAAAGGCGCTCCAAGCAGTTTCTATTGGTCCACTCCCCTCAAGGATGCAAAGAAATTTATCATGACTTGTTATCGATGCGAAAGAACGGGGAACTGTAACACCCCCAGCCCCTAGAGCAAAGAGCATTACGTTTTCTTAACTTTCTATTTAAATTATGGAGCGAAACAGACAGAATTTTCCCTAAAAACTGATCATTTCTAGGCTAAAAGCCTTACAATAAACCCCTGCAATCAACGGAAGTGTAAAACATTTTAAAAGAAGCTCAATAGCTACACGTCGGAGTTCATAACTCAACGAGCAACTCACTCGGAGTACATCGAACAAAATAGTTTATTAATACAGGAAAAGTGAAAGATACAACTCAACGGTTCACACAACTGGAGTACTGAGGTTTACATCCTAAAACATAACTATCTTCGACTAAAAGACAACTAACTAATAAGATGGTTGGCACACATGGCCATGCAGAGCGACTCATAAATTGAATACACTACATGAACTAGAATACTTGTTTACAAACATTTACAATTCTAGGAATACATTACATAACTTCGTTAAACACGTAAAGCCCCCTTCATTAGGCGTACATAACACCTTGTAAGCAAGAATATATTCCATCTTGACATAAGTGACTGGGGTTCTACTTGTCATAATGCTAGCTTGGGAAAAAAGGGGAAAGAGTAATGGGATAAGTAACACATGCTCAATGAGTGTCCCCGAACCCCTTTAAAACCAAAACTGTTGCAGGCAATAATACTGATAATAGTCACATACCACGCATTCATACCTTACTATCATGTTAAGCATTCATAAATTCTTAAGGAAGGATCACTATCCATAAACTTCATTTCAGCCGTTCAAACTCATTTTTAGGTCCCTGAATGACTAAATTCCTTTACTAACAAGTAGTCAAACACATAAGTAAGCAACGAGGCTAAGCACAGAACTTTCTTTAATAGATTATATGATATAATTCGTGATTTATGCTTTGTCTATCTAATTTACTCATATGCGATGCTAAACATATGAAGCAGAGATCATGCCACAAACTTTCATTAGCTAAACATGCACATTCAAACTCATATGCTCGATCTATTACAAAAGTATGGCCATGCTGCACTTGGAATTTCATTTATACTGCACTTGGATTCTCATTCACATGATGTGTATGA
>NCQV01082392.1:0-21519 GCA_002740545.1 Lophocereus schottii
GCGGAGATGGATCGTTGAGGTAATGGTACCTACTCTACTACTGAAAGATGATGCTTCTTCAATATTTGTTTGATTTTCTGTTGTTTTGGATGAGTTATTGTTCATCGGTTTAATTCGTCGAATCACACTGATTTCGATTTTGGAGTGAAGTAGGTTATAGTGTGTTTGAATTAGCTAAGTATTTGGGTAATTTGCAATACAACAATGATGAGTGCTATTGACCCACTGTTGTCTGTAAGTGAATTAGTGCTTATCTTCCTTTGGATTGATGCAGTTAGCTCACCTGAGCATATCACAATCGTCATGGCAACAACCCCCTAGAATTATGAACACTTGGGTCCATACGTGATTGAGTCCTGTCCTGCATCAAAATTAAGTGAAATACAACTATCATGTAACTGAAATGAGCCATTTCACCTACTGTTAGTCGTCTTATTTGGGCTTTGAGCCTCTGTTTTAACGGATTCTAGTCAAGTTACTGTTGATCCATATAGGATAAGGCTTTACCATCAAAGATTTTTTCGATTTTCAAGGCAAACTTGAGACCTTCGAGAGAGAAACAAGTGATGACTGGTGACCCTCTTGAACCAACGTGTGTTTGTACTGTTAGTCCTCTTTTTGGTTAGATGCTCACCTGCGTTGTTTTCATGGGTTTCGGTTTGGTTCATAGACTTTGGTGGGTTCTCTCTCTCCCTCTCCCTCTCCCCCTCTCTCCCTCCCTCTCTCTCTGTGTTTTGCCAGGGGGGATTTGGTGGGTGAGGTGGAGGACATCGACGAACTTTTTATCTTGGTGCACTGATAATAAGTCAATCTCTGTCCAAGGACCTGAACCCATCTACCCATAACCTGCCTACAGCTAGAAAGTTGTGGCCACCGAGCTTCAGGGTGGGAGGTCATAATTTCAAGAACTCAGCTAGGTTGATTTGGTTGTTTTAACCGTAAGGAAACTGTGGGGAAATAGTTTTGCACCTAGACGTTTCCTTGTGTCCTGTTCAAATGCAAACAATAGGCTCGAGGATGAACATCGCACTTTCGGGGGGTGGGGTTGGTATTAATGCTTTGTTTGTGGCAGCTGATTAAACTGTAAGCAAGGACAAATCAAACAGTTTAGCCACAAGGAAGCTTAACCAGCCAATAAATGCATTAGCTCATGAAATGAAAAGTTGCCTTGGAAGATTACAATTTGCAAGTCAAATGCAGTGGATTCAGTTGCTACAAAATGGAAGGCTATATATGGGGTTGGTTTGGCCGGTTTCTTTCTATAGCTCACATTCAATATTTTAGAGTTTAAAGGAATTATATCTGTCGCAAAGACGGTGTCATTTTAGAGCTTGTATCTCTTATTTCTCCTGAGATATCTATGCGCGAGAAACACTTAGAGATGGTGAGTGATGAACTATGTTAACTTCTGTGTCCCTCTTTTATGTGTACATTCTTATCGTATTTGTGTAAGTGATGTTTCCAAACAACCTTTTCCTTTCTTTGTTTGGCCTTAATCCAGTTATGCATACTCGTGTGGCCTACAAAGGGCATTTGATATGTCAGACTTCGGGGTGAAAATGGGAACAAGATTAAAGATATCCCACTTTCTATATTTGATAGGTGGGACTCTTGAAGATAGGAGAATTGGGATTAGGATGCCCATCTCCATCTCGCAGAGTTTCAGTCCTAGGCAAGGGGCTTAGGGGAGCCATTGGAAATTGGGAAACAGAATAAGGAAAAATGACTAAATTGTTGTCAAATTTAGACTTACAAGTTCACTTAAAGTTCTATTAGTAAACGTGTTACTAATTTATTTTCAATTCTGATATCTATATACCAAACAAGATTCACAATTCTGTGCCCATTTCCTATCCCCAAATGACTTCCTATTCCCACTTACGAAATTCCATGTGTTAGACAGCCGAATTTCTTTGATTGCTTTTATGGAGCATTTAATATTTTTTCAATGACATCTGGCAACAACTGAAGTGTTTCATAACAAGACTACCATGAAAATAGGTTTTCATCATTGTCATGAATTTCCCAAAGATGTTATGAAGAAAAGTAGGCTCAGGATCTTTTAGCCAGCCTGGGAACACCCCATAAATTTGTATATAATGGGTGGGCTTGTTTCTTTCACTGCCTGACCTTTGTGTTTGTTTTAATTTTGAGCTGAGGTGTGTAGACTGATTTATTTCCCAATTTTCCCTTCTGCTTGTGTAGCCAAGCGAGGAAGGGGTAGACAGGACAATCTACAACCACATTTTGGCATTGCAATGAAGCTGTTGTGTGTCTCTAGTCTCCCAGTGTGGGAAAAATGTGGACTTATGGTGCTATGGGTTTTGGTTCTGTTGCTGTCTCTAAGTGGAAAAGGTGCTTCAGATCCTAATTATCTAATTGGCCTGGGAAGCTACGACATTACAGGACCAGCCGCAGATGTTAACATGATGGGATATGCAAATATAGAACAGATTACATCAGGGCTCCATTTTAGGCTGCGTGCTCGTACCTTTATTGTGGCCGAACCTGGACCTCAGGGGAGCCGGATTGCTTTTGTGAATCTTGATGCTTGCATGGCCTCACAACTAGTGACAATCAAAGTTCTCGAGAGGTTGAAAGCAAGGTAACAAATTTTGTATTTCTACATAAACTTGATGGATATCTTATTCAGGGATTTGCTGCTGCGTTTTTTGAGTGATAAATTGTTAATTTCTAGATTAGTTATCCCTAGTGCTGGCTGTACTGAGTGAAGGAACTTGATGGTTAGTTTAATTAAAAATGACCCATTTGAAAAAACCTCATATTGTCAATGGCTTGCCCTTAGTGATCAACTGATGAAATGAGTTCTATTTGCAGATATGGGGACCTGTATACTGAAAAGAATGTTGCTATCAGTGGCATTCACACACATGCTGGTCCTGGGGGTTATCTGCAGTATGTTGTATATATCGTTACGTCTCTTGGATTTGTGCGCCAATCCTTTGATGCTCTTGTTGATGGCATTGAGCAAAGTATAATAGAAGCTCATGGAAATCTCAGGCCAGGCTCCATCTTTGTGAACGAAGGTGCGAATCTTCTCTATTTACACTGCATTCTTCTCTAATGTGTAAAGAACGTATCATGAGTGCTGACTCCTGTTGGTTTCTGGTCTAACTGGAGCTTCCCCCCTCCCTGGCCATCCACGGGGAAAGGATGAAACAAAACAACTTAAGGGTCTTGGATTCAGATATCTGACGCTTTTATACGTAATGTTCTCTCTGACATAATGTGTATGTGTTTGGAAACCTTCTCTTTATCAATTCTTGGTAGGGGTAAGTTTGTGTGCATCTGACCTCTCCAAGCATTGCAGTGGTAGTGTCTGTGTTTGTGTATATGTATGGAGGTGTGTGCTCACATGCATTGATAGGTAGATAGATAGATGGATAAAAATGGGGACAATATCTAGTGACAAGTCTAACTTATAAATCAATGGCCCAAATGTACTAACTACTCACATCATGGGCCTCATCGCCGTCCAACCCTGCTTCCCTCGCTCCTCATCACTCACTAAACCCCCCTTTGATTGACATCTATGGTTTCACTATTTTAATGCATATTGCCTCATATACCATAGAGACTTTCTGCAGTTTTGAGACACTTAGAAGTGATAGTGTTTCTATTATCTGAACTTCTGAGGATATAGTTGCACATATCTTTACTCCCTAGGTCCGGATGTAATACTGCATTCCTGGGAAAAAAAATTGGAATATTTACTTGGGGGAAAAATTCAGAAATTTTAAAATTCAGAAATCTTGTATCCAGGCATCTTTTGATTATTCGGTCTCTATCTGATAACTTTTTTGTCTTCTGCAAGTTTGTAGGATTGTCTCCTTTATGTTGATGGGAAGAGGGGGTTTGGATTCTTGGATGATTGAATAACCAAAATAAGTCTATTTAAAGTTTCGTCTTGAATTTAAGGATATACAAGTTCAATGCAGAGATTATGCTCCTGATGAAAACCATATCCCTGTTGTTTGTGGTTTAAGTGTTCATTGTTCATTTGTATTTACTATTTATTGATATCTCTTCTCAACTCTGCCAGTTATTCTACTGTTTTGTACAGGGGAAATTCTTGATGCTAGCATTAATCGCAGCCCTAGTGCTTACTTGAACAATCCAGCTGAAGAACGCAAGAAGTACAAGTATGATGTTGACAAGGAAATGACTCTGTTGAAGTTTGTGGATGCTGAATGGGGGCCTGTTGGCAGCTTTAATTGGTTTGCAACTCATGGAACTTCCATGAGTCGTACAAATTCCTTAATAAGTGGGGATAACAAAGGAGCTGCTGCTCGCTTTATGGAAGACTGGTTTGACGGGCGGGATGGTGAGAGTGTGTTTTCTCATGAATCCCATGCAGAATCTGCTGAAAAAATTCCTAGGAGGATTTCCAACATTATTTCTGAGTATCATGAAAACTGTAAGTATAGAATACTTTTCAGAATGCCCTACTGCTGTTTGGAATGGAGACTATCAGGATCTTTAGTTTTGTCTAGACATAGCTCCACAATATGTGTGACTTGAGTAAATTTAAATGCTTTAACTTGGGCTGGAACTACAAGCCTCCCTTATCTTTGGATAAATGATATCTTGTATGATTGATCATTTGAGGAGTGTAGCTTACTACATAAGAGCATAGTTTTATATTCATTTATGCACGGGTGATTGATGAGGGCTTTACATGTGTAATGTTTGGTTCATGCAGATCATGAATTATTAGGGCTTGCTGCTTCCTTCCAGGCTTCGTCTAGGAGAGAAGTGACCAAGTTTTTGAGCATTTCTAAGCGTGTAAGAAGTGCTCTTAGGCAGGGTCACAAACCTAAATTTGTGGCTGCATTTTGTCAGTCAAACTGTGGTGATGTTAGCCCAAATGTTCTTGGTGCATTTTGCATTGACACGGGACGTCCTTGTGATTTCAATCATAGTACATATGGTGGAAAGAATGAACTTTGCTATGGACGGGGACCAGGGTACGTCAATGTACCAGTATTCTGTTATAATATTCTCAGTTGATGTAGTGTTAGTTGCCCAAGCAGAACCTTTAATTGGTCATTTTGCAGTTACCCTGACGAATTTGAGAGCACTCGCATAATTGGAGAAAGGCAAGTCAGGAAAGCTGTAGATCTTTTAAATGCGGCATCTGAACAGATAAAAGGGAAGATTGATTACCGCCATGCTTATGTGGACTTCTCTAATCTGGAGGTGTTGATTCCTAAAGAGGGAGGTGCCAATGAGGCGGTCAAAACATGCCCTGCTGCAATGGGATTTGCCTTTGCTGCTGGTACTACTGATGGACCTGGAGCTTTTGATTTTAAGCAGGGAGATGATAAGGTAGTTGAAATACTTGAATTGGCATTCCAGTTTTTTAGATATATCTTTGCTTGGTCAAGAATTGTCAAATTTGCTGGTAATATTATTCTTATGGCGCTGAACGTCAGGGAAACCCCTTCTGGAGACTAGTGCGTGATGTATTGAAAGCACCAGGCAAGAAGCAGGTTGCATGTCAACAACCTAAACCTATTCTACTTGACACTGGTGAAATGAAGGTGCCATATGATTGGGCTGTAAGTCTCATTCGTGCTAGTACCTAGTTTATAGCTATGCAGCATTATTTATGTGTATGACATGCATGGGACTTATCATTAATATTGGTAAAGTTGACTTGGTAGTTGTATTACTGTCAAACTCTATTCAGGATGGCTGTCACCCAAGGACACTGTAATAGTGTAATCAATTTGATTGAATTGCTGAATAACCAAATAATTATACAGAAGATTTACCTGAGATGCTGCATGAGTTGTAATAAAATAATCTGTGTGTCAATATGTCAACTCAAAGTTAAAACTGCATTTTTGTTATGGAGGGCTTAGGATAGGCCAGATGCTTGAAGTCAGAGTTTGAAGCTTAAAATGTGTTAATAACATGAGGGCTGTTTACTTGATGTCTTTATATGCATAAGATTTTTGTTTCTCGCATAGAAATTACAATCTGGGATTAGCTGTTTTGGAGCGTTCCTTTTTTTTTTTTTAAACTTTTTCTATCTTTTTTGAAGAGGGGGGGGGATGATGCCATTGTCCTTAGTAAGTCTTTACCTGACATAAATTTGTGCCTCTGCAGCCTGCAATACTTCCGGTGCAGATCTTGCGAATTGGGCAGTTCGTTATTCTCAGTGTACCTTCAGGTAGTGGTTCATGTCCATCGTAGCTTTCAGCAGTTCTTTGTATCTGTCTGATAGTTACAATTCCAGTTTATTATTCTAAGAGCTGGTGTCAACACTTCAAAGAAAGGGCTGTCACTGTTCTTTGCTCTGCCCTGCCCCAGTTCCCATGGATTCTGGTCTTCTGGGCCTCTAGAATTTCTGAGGGAGAAGTGTCCTGTCAGAGCCAATGTCAAGGTTGGCTGGGTTCTTTTCCTTATATGAATGGATGGATGGGTATTGCTATGCTAAGAGCCTGCACATCTGTAGGATGATCACGAATTGGGGCTTAAAATTTGCCTAACCTAAATCACACTTCATCAGGCTCCACACATAGGCTGATGCTATTGTTGTGGATCATCCCGCTACTGGGTTTCATGTGAATGACCATATCTGATGAGCAGATTGTAAGCATCTAATCCACAAACAGACCCTTCATTGGCTATCTAACGGATGCTCTGCAAATGACTAGGCCAAATTAGTTGCATTCCCTCCGGCCTGGATACGTTGTAGGTGTTGTACATAGATACGCAGTTCATCCTTCAGGGCATGGCAGGTTCTTTTTAGGATGCTCCTTTCCATGTTGAAAGAAATGAAAATGTCAAAAGAATTGACCATCATTCACGGGTAGCTCCTTTGTTTTTTGATTTTTAAAAAAAATTTCCTGGTTTATTGTGTGTTACAAGTCTGCATCTTCAGGCTGATCTTTTGGAGTTCCGATTGCGAAAATGTAGTGTTTCATAGGATTAAACGCTGAGAATGCGGCCCATTCCCCCTTTGCTTCATTTTGGCTTAGAGCTTTCCTAACCTGTCCCTCAGAATTCACAACAATGGCTGGTAGGCGGCTTAGAGATGCTGTAAAGACAGTACTTATGAGTGCAAGTACAGGAGAATTCAACGAAGGTGTCCATATTGTCATAGCAGGATTGACGAATACATATTCCCAATATGTTACCACGTATGAAGAGTACCAGGTCCAAAGATATGAGGTCAGTCTGCCAATTGCCAAAAATTAACTCAGGACATTTCTCCTGTTGGAAGCATTGCTTCCACATTATGCTTGTAATCGTTGGGACTTTACATTGCAATTTTCAGTATTCCTCCTAGAGGTCAATGGGTATTCAACCTCAAAACTCTCCCCTCCAACCTCAAGAGAGAGAGGGGAATAACAAGCTAATTCTTAAATGAGATGATCTTGAGGTTTATTTTTGAGGACAAGCATCTTTTTGGCTTCTTACCATCACCTTTTTCTTTACTTGATAAACTCTTCAGTGAGAGAGTCTTACCCCATAGCCAGCTCGAGAAGGTTTAAAAAGCCTTAACTGATCAACATCACGTTTCACAGGGTGCTTCTACTCTATATGGTCCACACACACTTGGTGCCTTCATTCAGGAATTCAAGAAGCTTGCAACTGCCCTCATTCAAGGACAGAGTATTGAACCAGGGCCTCAGCCACCAGACCTCTTGGACAAACAACTGAGCTTTCTTCCTCCAGTTATCCTAGACATGACTCCACCTGGTGTAAGGTTTGGAGATTGTAAGACAGATGTTCCTAAGAATGCGACCTTCAAGAAAGGTGACATGGTGAGTGTTGTTTTCTGGTCAGCCTGCCCGAGAAACAATCTTATGACTGAAGGCACATTTGCTCTCGTGGAAATGCTCCAACGGGAGAGCACGTGGGACCCCGTCTACGACGNTGATGACTTTTGCGTCCGGTTTAAGTGGGCCAGGCCTGCTAAACTTAGCCCATGGAGTCAAGCCACAATAGAATGGAGGATCCCACAATCGACCAAGCCGGGTGTCTACAGAATACGCCATTTTGGTGCTTCAAAGGGGCTGTTTGGCTCAATCCACCACTTTGAGGGTTCATCCAGTGCATTTGTGGTATTGTGAGATTGTGAATTGTGTGACAACATCTAGTGTGGATCCTGTCCCGTCTGAGTGCAGCTGAGGAGATCTAGATGTAGGTTGTGTATATGAAAATATTAATGTACTGCACTTTTCAGAAGCATTACTTTTATATGGACATAATGCCTTTATTTATCCTTATCGCGATTTGCAGCATTCATGATGAAATCTGTCTCTACCTGGTTGTGAAGTGAGACAGCAAATCCATAAACTGAGTTTATCTGTATCTGTTTATTTGTTGTGGAAACTGGAAAGGAATAGCAGGATGGCACCTCCTACCTTCCTTAACATTCTTTGTCTTCCTTTCTCACAAGGGGCGCTTGTGGCAAAGTCTATGGGCTAGAATATATCAAATCTTTTTCCCTCCGTCTTTTGGTGTTTGCAAATGCTTTGAATGGATGTAAACATAATTAAAGTCCTAACTCTTTGGTAGCACTTCTATTAATTCTACAACAATTAAACTAATTACAAGAACACCATCTAATATATATAAAGCTGTTGTTAGGACCTACAAAATAGGCCTGGACTTAATAGATTGGGGAGTGGGGACTCATGAAGAACTTAAAAAAAAAAAGCCAAGAAAAAGGAAAACAACTGCATAAAGGGAAGTTACTTTTGATGCACTTAGGCTATAGGCCCAAGTTCATGTGATGATTTGTACATTAAAAATAGAGTTTGAAAGTTTTAATAAATATTAATAGAACTAGAAATATAGAGGTTCATTAATGATACTTATAAATACAAAGAATGATCCTTTGCAGTTGGACATTCTTGTTCATCTATCTAACAGTTGAGATTTTAAGTTAAAAAATTTGATTTTACCATCAATAATAAAATTAAGGCGATCCCATATGGGCAAAGATGTTATAGAACTAAAACCGCCTACGGTTGGGTCTCTTCTAACACTACATAAGTAGGATCCATAGTAAGAGTAGTAATTGTTGTTATTAAAATCTGTCTCTCTACTTGCACGACTGTTTACATAAGCAAGACTATCTACATCTAAATTTTCTTATAATGTGTAAAAGTAAAATCCACCTGAGAATTATTATTATTATTATTATTATTATTATTATTATTATTATTATTATTATTATTGTCGTATAAAAATGGGTAAGAATATAGTATTTTACTGCAAGATACTCTGTGGGATGATTTCCAACCCATGAAATACATACTGCGGTCCTTGCAATGAACCGGTTAATTGAAACCTGAAAAACAGAAAAAACAAAAAACCGGCCATCCTTCTTGGCTCCCCAAATCGAGCCAGCTTCTCAACTGCGGACAGTCACACTGTAATTGTCTGCAAATTCAAACGACAATCCATCCCTACATTCACGAAACTTCTCTCTTCGAATCTCACTATCATCTGAGTTTGAGAGAGAAAATGTCAGTGCAAGAGTATTTGGACAAGCATATGCTTGCTCGGAAGATCGAAGATGCTGTCAATGCCGCTGTTCGAGCCAAGAGTAACGATCCCGTGCTTTTCATCGTAAGTTTTTGTACATTTTGATCCCGAATTTGTGCGATTGAAGGTGGATTGGTTGATTGATGTGTGTTTTTGAATCTTGTTTTGATTGATGTGGTTGTTGATGATGATGATTCTTTTTGGGGGGTGGGGGGACAGGCGAATCATATGTGGAAATCGGTGCAATCGGTAATAACGAAGGTGAAAGCGAGGCAGATCCTTGACAGCAGAGGAATTCCGACCGTTGAGGTTGAGTTATCCACCAACAAAGGCTCCTTCCGTGCTTCTGTTCCTAGCGGTCCTTCTTCTGGCTTGTACCTCTCTCTCTCTCTCTCTCTCTCTCTCTCTCTCTGTTGCATTTGACTTTGGTAATCAACTCTTTGATTGAGTGAAACAATGGCTCTTTTGTTCTCATTGCTAATCTTGAGTGAATTGTCTTTGGCTGCTTGTCTCAAACTTGTTCATTTAGAGATGTTTCTGGACGAATCGGCAATTTGGGATTGAGTGAGCATTATATGAGATATGCTTTTCATGCTTACTTCCTGTATAAAAGAGGTTTTAAAGATTTTTCCCATTTTAATGGGTGTCTTAATTGTGAGGATTCTATGAGGAAAATTTGGATTGCTGGTGTTCTCATCTGGGCAGTGTGGTGTCATCAGGATACTGCGTGTGGATTTTGTGTAATCGATTTAGGGCAGAAAGTCTGTAGTGAGATTTGAGTGCTGACTTGCTAGAAGTGCTTTCCACAGTGGTGAAGATCATGTTTTGTTCTGTGGAATGTGTATCCAAGAGAAACACCTCCAAACTGAGGGGCAGGAAGTCGATGGAGATATAGTCGCTTCATAGAAATAGTCTAATGCGAGTCTCTAGTAATGAACACTCTGGTTTTTGTTGCACCTAAGCTGCCATGGAGATTTAGAAGGAATTATTCTGGCGTAATTGGGCTTGCATTGTTATGCCAGTTATCAATTGTTTCTTGACTACAAAAGGGGAATATGCCCCTTTATTCTGTGGAGAGGATTTACCTTTGCTCATGGATCTGTTCACATTATTCCTTGCAAGTGCATTCCCTTTCCTGGGTTTTGGTCATCTTTTCTCCTCTTTCTGGTGGAACGGGTTCAAAAGGTGGGGCTGAAATGGTGCAATTATTAGTAACTGGATAATTAAATTGGTTGGCTGGATTACCTTTTCTAATGTTCAATAGAATGAAGCGGTAAAGAAATAAGAAATCTTAGCATTGGAGACCCCCCCCCAAAAAAAAAAGATTCTTCGCCGTGGTAGAAGGGAGTTTTGAAGGGTCATTGAAATGTCAAAGTGCTTATTTTAATTGTGATGCACTATCCTTCGATAGGAAGGTTTCCTGTTTGGTTTCATGACTTGTGTGGAGCCCTTTCATTTAACAGTTATATGTTTTGCCCTATGTTTGCTGAGCCATTGTTGTTGACTTGTTGGGACTTGGGAAGCTTGCATAAAGTTGCTTTTGCAGGTTGGGTTTGACTAACTTGACACTCATGTAATGCTTTCCATTTGTCTATCTAGTGAATAACTGAATATTCAGGTGCTCTTTTGTTAGTCTAATGCAATCTGAATTTTTGGTATTTGCATGAATGATCAATTCTTTAGTACAATCATGTGCTGAACTGCTGATGCCATTCCGTTGATTTTGTTATTATTCATTTGAGCCTACATTTGACTAGACTTTAGCACATTTGTGCTATTTATTGAATGCAACCCTGTTGTTTGGGAACTGTAGCTGTTTTTGATATGTTTATACCCCTTGTCAAGTCAATGTGATGCGGTTGACAATTTAGTGGTTCTACTTTTTCCCAGGTATGAAGCCATTGAGTTACGCGATGGAGACAAAGGAGTGTATCTAGGGAATAGTGTAACTAAAGCTGTCAAGCATGTAAACGAGAAAATATCAGAGGCTTTGGTTGGCATGGATCCAACTCTTCAGTCCCAAATTGATCAAGCCATGATTGATCTAGACAAAACGGAGAAAAAGGTTGTGACCCCACGAGGAGTTTTTGCTGTTTCTGATTTCCACTGCCCAATGATGCTTTAACAAAAAAAGAAAGTGATTACTTTTCCTTGCATGTCTAAGACTTGTAAGGCTTCTACTTCTAAAAAATAAATAAAAATTGGCTTTGGTCATATAATTTTTCAGGGAGAACTTGGTGCAAATGCTATATTGGCCGTTTCAATTGCTGCTTGCAAAGCTGGAGCTGCTGAGAAAGAGGTTGGGTTCTTGTTGAACTATGATTGATAGTTTTCTGATTATGCGGTTCCCTTTGTTCTTCTCCTTACTCGTCAATTCATTTCAGGTTCCTCTTTACAAACACATTGCTGACCTATCTGGTGTGACCAGTACAATCCTTCCTGTTCCTGCGTTCACTGTTCTCAGTGGTGGCAAGCATGCAGGAAACAATTTGGCTATTCAGGTATATTGAACACCTTAGCTTCTATAAACAGCTGACACATTATGCTTCTTAAATTTAGGGGATCCTTAATCTCTTAAATCTGACTCTAATTGAGATTTTATACTACTCAGGACATTATGATCCTGCCAGTTGGCGCAAAGACATTTGAGGAGGCAGTCCAAATGGGATCTGAAACATATCATCATCTAAAGGTGACCGAATTTTATAAAAAATGTCATCCGCTTTATGCGAACAGGACCCCCCCTCCAAAAAAAAAAACAAAAAAACCTAAAAATATTTATGTTCACCTCCTCTGGGTTCCCTCCTAAGTCCTGCCCAGGATAGGGAAGATCCAGGCATAGGTAATGCTACAGTTTGCAAGCACAGAGCACTTTTTGACAACCTCTAGCCTTTTTTTACCTTTTTGGGGGGTTGGGGTTAGCAGTAATGATTATTCTCTCAGGTGCAATAGTAAATCTATCAATTTTTTGCTGTGGTCCGTTCAATAGTTGTAAACTTGTTTTCTCTTGCCATGCTTTCTGTTATGGGCTAGAAAAAGCAGCTCTGCCTTTTATGTCGAGGTTTTACAGGGAATTGACTGACTAAAAGAAATCACCAAAAGCATATTTATCATCCAATAAATGATGTTTAATCTTTACCCAATACTTTGATGCTCTGATGTTTCCTTTGATTGCACTGTACTTGCTCCTTCACTGTCTTTATCACCTTATTGATTATTTTTTTGGGTTAATTGAAAGGACAGGCTGTTATTACAGAAAAATACGGTGTACATGGATGCAATGTCGGGGAAGATGGTGGCTTAGCTCCGAATATTTCGAGGCAAGCAACTCTTACGTATAGCTGTTTATCTATTTTAGTTCCGTTATCTTCCAAGAGAGAAAATAAAGTAGTGTGAAATCAGAGGAGCACACCCCAGATGTTTGTGGAGTGAGTGCTTTGATTTTGCTAAAGTCTGACAAGGTTTTCTCTTTTTTTATGTCGCTGCTCATGCAGTGTGAGAGAAGCCCTGGATCTAGTCATGGAGGCTATTGGTAGAACAGGATACAGTGACAAAATTAAAATTGCTATTGATGTTGCTGCAACATCATTCTGCATAGGTACTTCTATTTCTTTATGCAAAAATGGTTGCACATTAAGAATTTTGGGCTCCTTTCTACTGGTTGCTGCGTGTTCTTACTTGTCCTTTCTAGAGGGAAAAAATACAGGCTGAATACTTCTTTTACTTCTGTGTACAAGGTATTAAGTACGATTTGGACTTCAAGACCCCAAATAAGTCAGGGCAAAATTTCAAATCTGGAGAGGACATGATTGAGATGTATAAGCAACTTTGCTCTGGTATAGTTGCTTCTTATTTCACCTTTGTTTCTGACAACTACTCCTTTCCACTGGCTAACATGTGGGGGTTAGCATTGGTAATGTTACTTTTCTTTTGCATTTTGCAGACTACCCTCTTGTGTCAATTGAAGATCCGTTTGATAAGGAGGATTGGGAGCACACCAAGCACCTATCTGGTCTTCAAATATGCCAGGTTCATTTTGTTGTTTCCTAGTCAATAGTAGTACCTTTCCAAGTTTTCTTTCATGATAATCCAAGTGCTTGCTGTCTTTTGCATTCATATGAAAGATCTCAGCATTTCTTATCCAAAAAAAAAGAAAGATCTCAGTGGCTATTGTGGTCTGCCTGTGAAATTTATTATTGGATGAAAGTAATGAAAGGAAAGAAACGATACCAAAGCAAGGTTTCACATAGGGTGGATGCTTTCCCTGTCTTTTTCCTGGGAGCCAGGAGGTTTATGATTTTGTTTAGATACTTACATGTACATGACACTGACCTGAGATCTAGAGGGTTTCCTAGATGGTCTATTGAGACATTTTGCTGGAGTCCACTATTATCGAAAAACTGGAACATTTGAGCACTCTGGAAAATGTACATTGGTGAAGCAATTGATTGGATTATGTATGCCTTAGCTGGTAGGTTATGTTTGTTTGCCCATGGGGATTCTAGCCTCCATGGTAAAACAATTTTGTTGTAGCTGTACTTAGTGCCTGAATTCATCCTGTTTAGATTACTTGCCATTTGCTCCTTTTGTTCAGTTGACTGTTGTCTTCCAGGTTGTGGGAGATGGTCTACTTATGTCAAATCCTAAACGTATTGAGAAAGCTATTCAAGAGTCCACTTGCAATGCACTTATGCTCAAGGTATCAACTGAGTATGGAACCTTCTGTAGCACAGTGGTAGTGTGGTACTCATATTAATCTAGCATTGAATTTTCCCTCTCTGCCTTAACGCCTAATTCTTTGCACCAATTTCCTGCATGTCCATATTTTGAGCATTAAACCGGATGTTGGCCAATCCTCTTTGCTTGGTAGACTTATTGGTTTATTGGGTTTCAATACCATGCTTTAAATCCTACACACTGATGTCACAGCATCTGCTGTTGGAACTAACTGTTGGGTGTGAGTTGATTCTGCATACTGATGTTAAACCCAAACCAGTATCAATATTATGCGGAGGCTGGTTGTAGATATAGCATTCAGGAAGGATACCGTAGTGCCATCCTTTCAAGCGCTGCATCATTCTTAAGTAGTCCATTTTCCTGCATTGTATCGCCTTTGTGGCTCATCTCGACCCCACAAAAAAAGTAGTTTATTTTTCTTCTTGTCCCTGTTGGTGCCAAGGCACCTACACGGGCGCGCACACACGCACACGCACACACGCACACACACACGAACACTTGTACATAGTTTGCACAGGATATCTAGTGTAGCATCGTCCTCAAGTAGTCTCCATTTAGAAACCTCGGTGATATATTTTGCACATAACATATGCATCAGGTACACATTGCTCCTTTAAGCAATGCAGATGTTTCCCAATTCCAAAGCTGGTTTGTAAAGTGCAAACTCCGTGAGAGTGATAAATAGAGTGGCTTGTTTTTAGGTCAATCAGATTGGAACAGTGACAGAAGCCATTGAGGCTGTCAAGCTGGCCAAAGATGCCCACTGGGGAGTCGTGATATCCCACAGGGCTGGTGAAACTGAGGACACTTTCATTGCCGATTTGTCCGTGGGCCTTGCTACTGGTCAAATCAAAGCTGGGGCACCTTGCAGAGGGGAGCGTGTGTGCAAGTATAATCAGGTATGTTCTTTTGAGTGTTTTGTTTGCTACAATAAATGCCACCATTACATAGTGTGCATCAAAACATTAACAGGGTGAGGAGATCTATATGTAGGTGTCTTTATCCCTGCAAGTAGAGATACTTTTGCTGAATTCTAAAAGGCTTTTGTTCATCCTCTTTCTTCTTTTTTCTTTCAGATTTTAAGTTTGGTTGATCTAAACGCTTAAAAATGTCTTGCAGCTGCTACGGATAGAAGAAGAACTTGGGGACCAAGCCAACTATGCTGGTGAAGGATGGAGGGTTTCTTGACCATATCTTTCTGTAGTCAAGTCAACCTGAATTTTTTGTACCTAGATTTTGGCTATGAAGGCATGTAGGAGAGTCCTCATTTTCTGTCAGTTTATTCTTTTCGGTCTTCTCATCTTCGTTGTCACCTAATTTTTCCAATGTTAGCAGTCGAGACTAATAGAAATGTATAAAACAATGCTTCTATAGATTCGATTGTGGTTTACAAGTATAGCTTCCATGCCTATTTACTTGGGGTTATTTTACTGAAAATGGTAAAAGAGAAAGAGGGAAAAAATAGACTCCCTATCTTCTTGTAATTGGATCTCTAAGTTTTTGAAATGCTTCAAATTCTACTTGAGTATGCAAATCTCGGTCAATGTCGTGAATGGGGTGCTAATCCCATGCCAAATGTGTTTGCAGATGTAAACCAACCCCTTGTCCTATCACGAAAAACGCCATCAGATTTAAAGGTAGTACAATTTAATTTCAAAATTTCACTCAATTTAGCACGTCTAGCATGTTTTTTAACAGTAGCAGGATTGCTATAACTGATTCCGTTGAGTTTGCCCCATAAGACTCGTCAGTTACGCCTACTTGTTCAATGATATACTTCAATTTTGCTCTTCTAAAGGATCGTCATCTTTAACAATTCCGTCCCCTTCTATTAAAACGCCTGAAAATGTTTCAAAAAAAGGCAGGCATATGGTATACAAAAAGTTCATGTTGTTCTTTATCTCTTAAAATAGGGTGTCCTAACCATCCAAAACAACTATTCCATTATCGTTGTCCATTGAGCCCTCCCGCAATAATCCTCCTTTAGTCGGATTATTGCCAATGTAATTAGAAAAAACTAATTTCTTAGGAATTGTCAGCCACATTTGTGATAAATGTTGATTTCCGCCTAGCCTAACACTCACTCTTCGATATATTTCTTGCTGAAAGTATCCCCGATCCCATTGATAATGAGTGGGATCAAATAACTCCGTCAAACTAGTTGAACCATACCACATCATTTTGGGAACAAAAGCTGCAAAGAAGACAAAAGTGACTTCGCTAGAAAGAACGGTTTCAATATTGCCCATTCGTTATCCTTTGTATAGACGTTGAGACAAAGGGATCCTAAGATGGAATAGACCTGCTAATATGCCCAATGTCCTCGTTGCAATATGCTCAGAGGCTATTCCTCTTGAAACAAAAAGGTCAAACCCTTTTACGCCCCACGGTGAACCAACAGGACAACAAGGGCTGTTTGTGAGTAAAGGTCTATGGACCCCAGTGTTAGTAAAAAAATGCCTTCTTCTTTTACTAAATAAATAAAGGAGTAATGCACGGGCATTTCCATATATATATATATATATATATATAAAATAAGCATATAAAAAATACATAAAACACTCTTGAAAAACAAAATCACAAAAATTAAGGAAAATATGGGCAACCCCTAAAAATAAACATGCATTACAATCACATATATGCAATCCATTATTTTCCTCGTGGATTTATGATGCAATGATTAATTTAGATTTTAGTATTATTAGGCCTTAACCTACTTATTTATTACAAATTATTGTTATTTAGCTTGAAAAAAATTAGAGTTCAATATATTTTCTCCAATTAAGAATAAACAAAGTTAAAAAAAAACCCGAATAGGAGAGAGAAAAAGACACCCCCCCCGGCTCAACGCTGGCGCCTTATTTTCCCTCTCTTCTCCGGCCACTCCCGCCACCACAAACCCCTTTATCTCTCCTCGCCGACCGGCTTTCTCTCTCCTCCAACCCTAACAATCGAACCGTAATCACCAGGATAATCTTCTTCTGATCAATCAATATTCATTCACCAATCTCTCAATTTTGATCTTTCTGAGCTGATATATCAATCAATCGAAACATTAATCAAGCGATGAAAACATCAGGAAAGTTGTTCACGATTGGGCTGATTACCTTCTGGTATTCATCAAACATCGGCGTATTGTTGTTGAATAAGTACTTGTTGAGCAATTATGGATTCAAATACCCAATTTTCCTCACAATGTGCCATATGACAGCCTGTTCGCTTCTTAGCTACATCGCAATTACATGGCTTAAGATCGTTCCCATGCAAACTATTCGATCTAGGGTTCAATTCGCAAAAATTGCAGCTCTAAGTGCCATTTTTTGTGCATCGGTTGTCAGTGGCAACATCTCGCTTCGATATCTCCCTGTGTCCTTCAATCAGGCCGTCGGTGCAACGACGCCGTTTTTCACTGCGGTGTTTGCGTATTTGATGACCTTGAAGAGGGAAGGATGGCTAACTTATATCACTCTCATCCCTGTTGTCACTGGTGTCATTATCGCTAGTGGGGTATGGAATTTTATTTTTGTTTTTCTTTCTTAATTGATATCAACATCACCATTGATATTTGATACTTTATGTCCAATTGGCAAAAGGAAAAATTGCACTGGATGTAGAATTTCATTTGGTGTGAAGAGTATGAATAAAATGAAAGTGGGTGTCAGCGGATGTTGATAAAATTAGAGGCCTTGAGCTTGTATTTAAACTAATGAGTTACTCCGCTTATCGCCAATTTGTTTTGGGTTGAAACGTCATTTAAAATTATATATGCATCGCTTGGTTTGTCAAAGAACAAACCTATAAAAATTTAAAATTCAGATTGGAGTGCTTGTTTTTGTTGATATATATGCCTTTGTTTACATTGTTTGGTATGGAATTGCTTTCAATTTTGGTGGGGTATGGAGTTCCTTTTTTCCGATGTTAAATTTTCATCCGTGTTATGATAGCCGCTATGTTTGCTCTGCTTAATTATGTGGATTTGCTGATTATTTTCATGCTAATGGGTATTCATTTTGATATTTGTGTGAAATGAGTAAAAAGTGCAGAAATATAGATGATGAGATCACTCTTTCTGGTTTTATGCATTGGGCCTTTCTTGGGTTCTTTTTTTTTTTTTTACCTTTTAAAAAAAATATTGTTATGGATTGTTGGGGTTCAGATCATGGAAAGGAAATGAGGTGGAACTGTGCAATTTGTGTTTGTTGTTTACCTTTCAATGAAAGGGGACATTTTTATTTATGTACCACTGATTATTTCAACTAAGCATGTAAAATTCTGTTGATTTGTGGTTGCTTATATGTTGTTTTTTTCATTCTTTGCTTGAAGGGAGAACCCAGTTTCAACTTGTTTGGGTTTATAATGTGCGTTGGAGCAACCGCTGCACGAGCACTGAAGACGGTACTGCAAGGAATTTTACTGTCTTCTGAAGTGTAAGAATTGTCAATTTATTAATTTTCAATTTTGCATAAAGAGATATTTGCAGCATGTTGACTTTGTAGCATGTATTGATAGACTTCGTTGATTCTTTTTGCCGGGAAAGGACATATGCTAATGATTTGTAACCACATTTTACAGGGAGAAACTTAATTCTATGAATCTCCTTATGTACATGGCTCCTATTGCGGTCGTGTGCCTTATTCCAGCTGCACTCATAATGGAGAAAGATGTAGTTGGGATTACTATCGCCCTTTCAAAGGATGATATCAACATTGTGTGGTATCTACTCTTCAACTCCGCACTTGCGTATTTTGTGAATTTGACCAACTTTTTGGTCACCAAACACACAAGTGCCTTGACTCTCCAGGTGTTACTTCTGAAACCTTCCATGATTAGGGTCTTCTCTTCTTTGGCTTTCGTTTGCTTTGATTTGTCAGAAGAGGGAAGCTTTTGCTGTTCAATGTGGATGTTTGCTGAATATTTTTTGGATATTGCTGTCTTTAGTGTAATGTTTCATTGAATTGCTGACTAATCCACAATTAAAGGAAGTTAACATGGATGGAATCCAAGTGATCGCCTGTTCACAGTGTCCGACGGCCGCAGATTAAAAAATGCTGCACTACCTTTAATATGCAGATGGAATACTGCTACCATCCCACTAAGTTTACAAAACATTGGGAAAGTGAAATTTAGGGAAACATGGCTTACTGTACCCAACAATGAAGATTTGGCTATAGTTTNGGGACAACTATGATAGGAAACTTTGGCAAGTTTGATGGGAGAGGTGGAACACTGTTATGAGTTTTTTCTTTGTGTTCATCGGTGGGTAGCTTCCATTCATAGACGAGAACGGTCGAAATAGTTGATGGGAGAAGAAATCATCATACATGAGTAGCTAACTGCTTGACAGGTGAAGTGAAGCTCTGCAAGCCTGTATCCTTGAACCTGTGCTAGAAGCATTAGTTGATTTTCCTGAACCTTAAAAACACCTGTGAATTTTTAACTTTAGACACTGCCTAGAGCTCACTGTCTGAAAAAGGTGCGACAATTTTTCATGGTGGTTCACGTTTATGATTGTGTCCTATTTCTGGACAGGTGAAAATGTCACTTTTGAGCAATTTTTCAGCAGAATTATAATGAACTAAAGCAAAATGCCTCTGTAAGCTGTTTTCTACTTCTGTTTTATGGAGTAATGGGAAATGAATGGTTTGTAATCAAGGGTCTAGCCTGTTTACACTTTAGGGGTAAAGTTGCTACACCAACTGTACCTAGGTGGGATTGTTGGGTTATAATTTGGAGTCTGGACTTGGTATATTTTCATGATTATAGTATCTAGAATTTACAGAGATCCATACTATATCTTTGTCCCCAACCCAATCTGTCATGATTTCCATCTTGTGTTCAGTAATTGTTGCGCTTCGACTCATTTTCCCCTCCCTGGTTTTGGTTCACTTTCGTTATCTCTTTAAACCTTTTTCAAAGAAAAATCGTTTTGTGGATCTTAAGGAATCAACCTCTCTACGGGTAGAAATACTGGTAGGGGTAAGGTTGCCTACAGCTGGATCTCCCCAGACCCCGTGAAAGCGGGACCCACACTGGGAGTTGTTGTTGTTGTTGTTGTTCAGTAATTGTATCTAAAACACTCGCTGTTTCCAGGTGCTGGGGAATGCAAAAGGAGCAGTTGCCGTGGTGGTCTCAATTTTGATATTTAGGAACCCTGTTTCAGTGACAGGAATGCTCGGCTACTGTCTCACTGTAACTGGGGTTGTTCTCTACAGCGAAGCCAAGAAGCGAAACAAGTAAGAACCTTGGCAGAATATACATCTGTAGTTCTAGTGGTTTACCTCACACGGCACTGCAGCCTTCAAATTTGAGGTACAAGTTCAAAGAACATTGCCTCAAAAGTCCGGTGCAGCAACCTGGAAACCTCATTGGATCTGTTTTTGTCACACCACCATTTGTGGAAGTAGATGGGCATTTTTTCAACCTGCTGAGACGTATGGGACTGACTTCCTTCTAGGGGTGCAGCCATACAGGCAATGGAATAACATTTGATTCATGCAGGGAAGATCACTGGATCTTTTTGTTCTTTACTTTTTGGATCTTACGTAGTTTCAATAATTTTTGAAAGAGACTATCACAATCGTATCTTTTACTGGCATCATACAACTTTTATAGGTGAGAAGCGAGATGATCTAGGTTCAAATACCCTTTCAAAAGTCCTCACAACTGGCTAATAGCGCCGCGTCGAATCAATTGAATACTACTCCAATGCTCATCATACAAGCATAGTACATATTAAAAAGGACTAATCCACAGCTATTCTAAGACAAAATATTCATCTCTATTAAGAAATTTAAATACATACACCATAAACTAAAGGCAGGTCATAAAATCAGTAAAAATAGTGCACGCAAAAATGCATGAGGGAAGGAAAACCCCTATTATAGAAAGGAATCAAACAGACAAACATCCTAGATTCAGCACACCTAACTGACCTAAGAGATGGAAGCTAGAGATATCAGACTCTGATGTTGAAGCTAAGTTTCATTCTCATCTTCTTCAATCTTGGGAGCCAAGTAGAACCTGATGTAACCCATCTCAGCAATCTTATATTCAACCACAACAGGAAGCTCTGAAGACAAGCTAATTGTGACTGTGTTTGAAAGAGGTGTTGCCTTGGTGAAAGAGTTCATGTATCTTAGTGCAAAAGTTAATGATACGGGCTCATTCATCTCTATAACTGTAGCATCTTCGGGCTGCAAATCATTCGTTTCAAATACTATTAACAGAAAGAAAAACAAGACAACAGTCCTA
>NCQV01082398.1:0-12425 GCA_002740545.1 Lophocereus schottii
TGAAGTAAGGAAATTACCTTCCTTTATTAGTCTCCTCGCAAGGGATCCAAGGATCATGCCAATTGATTGCATTGACTTTAGGAAAATTGGAGAAGATAGAATAGAACATATCTGAAACATTGTGCTGGTATAGAATACTAAATTTAGTGGTAATATGTTTATTTATCTCAATTTCATAAATACTTTTGTGCACTTATACTATTCATTTTATTTCTTAAAATGGATATATGTGGAGCAGGAGTTATTCAAATTCCACGAAGGAAAAGAGCCGAGGTAATGGTTCAGGAAGACATTAGATGCCAGTTGGAGGTGGAACAATGCAAATTAAAATGGGAGAAATTCAATGGGAAGTCTATTGATAAAGCTCTGAATTCTAAACCAACAATTATTCTTGAGGACCAATAGAGAAATGCAGTTCAATTTTGGGCATCTACTCCAGGGCAAGCAAGTGGTATTTGCTTATTTTCATGAATAGTCATATGTACATTTGAAAATAATATCATCATTGTGAATTTAATGTAGGCTCAAACTGAGAGAAATTTCGAAAATTGAGCTAACTATGAAATGTCTCATTATGGCGGAAGTAAGAGCTTTGCAAGGCTATGTAGGGAAATGGTAACTCGTTTAATTATTCATTTCATATATGTTAGTATTTCAAATAAGTTCCTAACTACATTAACTACGTCTTCAATATGTTGTATGTATATACTTTAATATTTGTTTTGTTTTTCCCACATACAGACAAAAGATGACAAGGAACCAGATAAACTTGAGTTATTTGAGGCTACCCACAAACCAAAACGGTCAGAAACTAAGCTTGACGATGCATCTGCTGCCGCGCCTGTATGTCACCTACTTCCCCTTTTTCTTTTAATTTTTCGTAATGTTGCACATATACATAAGAATTCTGTATAATTACATTGGCTCATTTTGTATAATTTTATATAGGATGAAATTTGAACAACATTGGATGGATTACTAGAGAGTTCTAGATCAGATAAAGCTGCACGAGATAAGATGTATGAGGAAATTATTGGTGAAGATAAAATGGTTATGGAAAAAGTTACGGGTCAGGTGTTAAGGGAAAATATCACTGTCAGGTACCTCATTTTGTGTGAAAACTATAACTATAGGACCATGTTATTAGAATATATTTAAAAGAGGCAATATTCTGTGGAAGTTATTTTAAGGGGACCATTCACTGTTGCTTTTTTATTTTAGCCCTTAAACCTTTTATATTTGTATTTTAGCTCAAATCCTTAAAAACTTACTTTCAAAAAACTAAAATTTGTGCACGTGAAATTTTTCTTACAAGTACTAGTTGAGGCCCTCTTTCAACGAGTATCAGAGCCACGTAACAAAAAATAATTAAAATAATTAAGCTAATTAATGATTCATTAAGCTAATTAACTGTGATTAATGCTAGAATCATCACTGCTTGCCCTAGACCAAACTATTCACATATTGTTCGCTCACCAAAATGCATTTCTTCAGTAGCACCTCAATTAAACTATATTACTGATATAATTTTATAATTAAAAACAGAATTAACTAAAATTAAGATCGAAGCGAAGGAACTTAAGAAGCAAATATCTATAATTCACCTTTTTCTAGTTAACAAATTAAGACAAAGCGAAAAAGCTACTTCCAATATTAGTACTCCATTTAAGCATAAATATTCTTTCCAAAACCCAAAAAAACAAGAATACATTTCCTTTGCAGATATAAAAATGCAAAAACAAGTAGGAGAAAAATTAGGTGAAAATCGGCTGAAAAAGCAGAAAAAGAAGAAGAAGATGGAATATAAACAGTATACTCTTGAAGAACTACAGAATATGTTCGGCAAAGAACAAAACCCAAAAAAATTAAACAAAATCATGAGTGCAATTAGTGATAAATATGACATATTATCGGATGATAATGAAGTGATTAATGATATCTTATTATAAGAAAAAATATATCAGCAGATGAACCTTATTAAACTGGGGATCTAATTGTGTTACCTTCAGAAGAAATTAGAAGAAAATTAGAAAAAAATATAGTAAAATGACTGTTGAGGATGAGATTAATGAAATTGGAGAAAAACTCGACTTAGGTGAGATAGAGATCAATCTGGTTAATAATATTGTTCCTAAACCTAAAGAATTTGATGAATCTTCTAGAAGAAAAACTCATTTTATAAGACCTAACTACGTTCCAGCAGGACGAACAATCAATTTTTTCTTCGGGTTCATCCTAAGGAAAACTACAACCTTTGAAGAAGTTAGCCTTACCTAATTAGTCAGACTGGATACATCTTAAATATAGATAGAGCTCCTAATAGAGAAGAAATATTTGAACATTGAAAAAGAGGCATGAATAGTGTCTTAAACCTAAACAATATATAGACTGCAGCAAATTTCCTAAATTACATCGAGCATAATTTTTCTAACACTATAGTTGACTGGTATGACTCATTAAATGAAGATAGTAAAAATACATTAAGAATGATGGAAATGTCAGCTACAATGTCTAAAATCTATGCAAGGAAATTGAAACCAAATTTGTCGGAGCCAAACTTGATTCTAAAGAAAAGGCGAGAGAAACGCAGAGAAAGATATAACAATATAGAATTATGAGATATGAGATATCTGAAAAATTATATTGCTGAATTTAGTCAATATTATTACAAAATTAGGCATAATGAAATCATTTTTGGTATGTTCTATGACAAATTATCATATCCTATAAATTTCATAATTAATGAAAAACACATTGCATGGTTTGAATGAGTACATGTCATTGATACCCTTGGTTCTAAGATCTGTTATTTAAGAAAATAGATGAATGAACAATATTTTGATCTCCAAAAGTAAAAGAAAATTAAGAAGCAATTCCTGACTTACTAGGATTCGCCTCACCAATGGAGAAAAGAACTTGAAAGGAGACAAAAGAGAAAATTTTATAAGAAAAAGAGTTTTAATAAGCAAAGGAGAGAGAAATATAAAAGAAAATATTATAACAACCCAAGTCCTAAAAAACGTAGATTTTTTAGGATAGCAACTTATTGTCCTGTAAGGAAAATACAACTGCAAATGCTAGGCATGCGCAGAAGTAGATATTATGCTAATGAATGCAAAAATAGGAAGAATAAAAAGCTTAGTGAAACCTTGCATAGCCTAGATTATGTTGAGCTTAACGAAGATGAGGCATTAAACCTAACCCTAACTAACAACAAAGAGATTGTTAAAATGATCTTAGACAATGAATTTGAAAAAAGTGATTATGAAGAAATAAGTCATATGATGAAAAGTAGCTCAATTAGTCTTAGTGATCTTCAAAGAGAAGAGTTTGTTGTAAACAATGATCACGAGGAAGTTAAAGGAGATTGGGTTCTTCTCATAATTCAGAAAGATATGATCTATAAAAAATCCATCTTTCAGTTAAAAAGTATGTATGCAAGATGATGGAAGGAGGTTTAGAGATAAAAGACTATGAGTATGATGTGGGAGAA
The DNA here is from genome assembly GCA_002740545.1 of Lophocereus schottii. Lineage (NCBI taxonomy): Eukaryota > Viridiplantae > Streptophyta > Magnoliopsida > Caryophyllales > Cactaceae > Lophocereus > Lophocereus schottii. Next base: position 3,494 of record NCQV01082398.1, read on the forward strand.
GCAAATCTCATTAATTGGGAAAGTATCACTAAGCATAACAAAGATAGAAAGTATATCTATATCCATTTAGAAGTATCCAAATGCAAATCACTCCATTATAATATTATGACAAAAATATTGATCTTTATGCTTTGCTCTGTGATATAAGGTATACCAAATTTAATAATCAAATTATCACATGCATTAAGATTAACTCGTGTAATGGATCGGTAGGATTCCGTTGTCAACCTCGATATTATGTAATTCTAAAAGATGAATTTCCTAAAAATTTTCTATCCCTTAAGATAAAAACAGTTGGGATGGATATGAAAAAGGAGAATATCCATTAAGGATATTTTGAAAAATTATCTACAAATTAGATAATACTATAGATCCAAAGACTAAGGTCACAATCATAGAGGCAGAAAAATTTTCGCAGGAGATAAAAATTGATCATTCATGGATATGTAGCTTTGTCAATCCAATAAAAATCAATAAGAAAAATTGATAAAAATGGATGAGAATGGTAAAATTACCATCAAACCCCAATTATTATGAAGCAAATGGGGAGAAGGATCTTCATCAACCAAAGAAGAACGTAAAGAAGATGATACACTTAGTATGACTAGTGAAATGAGTAGAATGAGCTTTGAAACTACAAGACCCAGTGTAGATTGAAGTCTGAGTCTAAATAGAAAAGTCATTGCGTGCAAAACAAAAACTGTTAGTGAGCCAAATTATGAGGCTAAATTAGTCAAAAACATGACTATGGAGATATTATGAAGTCACCAATACAAATTCTAATAGCATATATATCCCAATAAATGTATATTTAGAGAGATTTAATAAATATGAGTTATTTGCCTTATTTTCCTACATAGAGAAAGTGGTTGTTCTGTATACTTTGGAAAAAGATCATTATTTTCAGAGTTTATGTGGAAGAGAGATAAAAATTCTTTACAACTAAAGATAGCTGTTAATAGCATTATGAAGTATAATGAAGCTATAGAAGAGTTATTCACAGAATTAGGAGAGGTTCGATATATTATACTAGTTCTATGGACTACTGATCAACCCTCTCAAGACATGATTATTGGAAATAATTTTCAAAGATTATATTCTTCATACACGCAGACCATAAATGAAAGAATTTTTACAATCAATGGTCATTCAGTTCCTATTAAAAAATTAAGTAAGGTTTACACTCATCAGAAAATTAAGTTTACATGCAGCCAGCGTAGTAAGAAGGTAATGCCTGTACAACGCGAGATGGCATTAACAATTTCTTTACTCGAGTTTTCTACTAAAGAGCAGATTGCCGAACAACAAGAAAAATTATGCAAAAACTCTACTCTGATAATCCACTAAAGTTTTGGGATAAAGGTAAGACATTTATAAAAATTACTCTATTAAATCCCAATGCTATTATTCGAGTCAAACAGATAGTATATACACGCCAGAGTATCTAGGAATTTGATAAACAAATCAAAGAACTTTTGGATAAAAATTAATCAAGAAAAGCAAGAGTCTTCAAACCAGCCCCATTTTCATACTAAGAAGTTATGCAGAAGAAAAAAGAGGAAAAGAAAGAATGATGATCAATTATAAAAAGCTTAATGACAATACTGTCTTTGATAATTATTATATTCCTAACAAAACAGTCCTTTTCAACAGAATTCAAGGAGTCTCTTAGTTCTCGAAAATAAATTGCAAAAATGGATATTGGCAGACAAAGATGGATGAGGAAAACATTCCTTTAACTTCATTTAGTACTCCACAAGGACATTATGAATGGATAGTAATGTCATTTGGTCTTAAAAATGCACCTCAAATATTTCAAAGATGAATGGATAATATCTTTAAAGACCTTAATCACTATTGTTTAGTTTACATCGATAATATCCTTATCTTTTCGATGACCATAGAACAACACAAAGATGATGTTTTAACTGTGACCCAAAGGTGCATTGATCATGGTATCATATCTGAAAAAAGCAAGTGCATTTATGTTGAATAAGAAATTGAGTTCTTAGATCTAGAAATAAAATTTGAACAAATCATTTTATAAAAACATATTCTGAAAAAAAAAAGAATATTTTCCTAAAAAAATTGAAGATAGGAAGCAGCTAGAAAGATTTCTTGGATGCCTTACCTATAGGTCCGATTTCATTAAAATTTTAGCTAAATTGAGAAAACCATTGCAGCAGAAACGCAAAAAAAGAAGTAAATTGAATATGGACCATTAATGACACAAAGATTGTTTAAATTTTCAAAAAGATGTGTTAAAATCTTCCTGTTCTTAATTTGTCTAATGAAGGAAATGACTTAGTTCTTGAGACAAATGCCAACAATGAGCATTGGAGCACTATACTCAAAATCAAAGAAAGGAAAAAACTCTGTAAATATTGCAGTTGAAGTTCTAACAAGGCACAATACAACTATCTCACGACGGAAAAGGAAATCCTTGTAGTTACAAAGGGAATTGAAACATTCCTAACCTTTTTAATCCCAAACCTTTTCTTATGCGAACTTATTACAAAGAAATGCTTGGTTTTGTGAAAAAGAATTTATCCAATATGTAAGCGCAAGGGCGGCTCTTACGTTGGCAATTGTAGCTTAACCAGTTTTCGTTCTCTATTAAACATATACAGGGATCGAAAAATTATCTGATAGATAGTTTCACTCGAAAGCTCGCCAATGATGATCATCAAAGCAGAACTCCTGCCAGAAAAGGAAGAAATCTACAATGAGATGTCATTACTACTAGAACAGGTTACTTCTTCTAGTAAACTCCTTATTGGTAATTTAAAATTCCATACAAAAAGTATATCATGCTGTGATCTACTATCTTCAGTCTACCTAATAGCCTAAAGATTTTCCCTTCTAGAATTACAAATTAATTATCTTAGATGTACTTATGATATCCAAGAAAAAATAAGTTCTCATGTTCAAAAAAAATGGTTCAATGAATGGTATGCCGCCTGCATAAACTATTATCATAACTATTCTTATCATATTTAGGAGTCTTGGAGTATATGGATCTACTTTTCTGACAGGTCTAGAGTTGGTGGTGTTAGTTTCCAGCAAATTCACTCTCTCCAAACAACCCTGTAATGAAAGCATGGGAGTACGAGATCGTTCCCAGATCCAAGTTTCCATTTTCTCAACACTAACTAAATTCCAACAACGCATGTTCAAGAAGATCCATTGGATTCTTATATCTCCTAATGGTCCAACAAAAATCTCAAATGACAGATGTCTATATACATTATGCACTAATCGAGTATGAAAATGGAAAAACCAAACCGGCTCATTATCTTATTCAGATAGTTGATTTCAATGACGTCGAATATCTACAACAAGAATGGAATCCATAACACCAAGAATTAGTTAGATCCTGCTTTAGCAAGAGCCATTGAATTTTTCAACATTTATCAACAGAAGAGCAGCCCGGTGCACAAGCATAATGAGTTTAATTGAATGAAGAAAAATACTAATGCATTGCAGAAGTACTACTTTCGCTTATCATAATGAGTTTAGCAAATATATGAAGGTGGAAGCAGCGACTTCATAAGATATTTTTGATTATCTCTTTGAAGTTGGAGCGGGAAAATTCTTATTAGAAAAAGGAAAGAAATATCTTCTTGAGTTTTTTGAGAAATAGGACCTAGAGCATCTTCAATTAGATAAAGATTTTGATGATTATTCAGATAATGATGGTCTAAAAAATATAATTGGAGATAAAGGCATATAGAATTTTAATAATGATAACTAGTCTTGTGATCGTTAAAAGTTCTAAAAAGTGGCTGCTCCATTATTGTACTATTTTGACAAGTATAAGGTTTGTAAAATAAAGTATGGTACTGTAATCATGTGAAAATCAGTGTGTATTGTAGCTATTAGGGTATCCTATGTACCTCCAACCCTTTATAGAAAGAGATTCTGAGTGTTGAGAAGAGACATGGTCATTTGAGCATTCTTAAGTAAAAGAGGAGTCGGGATTCTCCATTTCTCTTGAGCAAGCATCTCGAATGATCTTAACTTAAAAGTCCATCTTCAAGCTTTCCATTGTAATATTTTTGTTTCAAGCTTTCAATAAAAGAAGTTACCCGGTAGGGATATTCAATTAAAGCTTATGTCTTAAATATTATAATTTCTTAATTAAGGTCTCACTTTCCTTTAAAAATATATAAAATTTGATTAGTAACTACAGTTTGAGGTCGAAAACGAAACGGATCTGTGTTGTGCCTGATATAAGGAAGGTGAAGTTGAGATTAGCAATTTCTGTAAACCGAAAGTTAGAGGAATACCGAAATCTAGCGCCGACTACGTTCAGGTAATGTCGAAACTCTCTAATTAAGTTTTAATTATTTTGCTAACAATGGTGGGTTGTTAATCACAGAAAATATAATATTTATGATATAAGTAGTAGATTGTGATAACTAGTGCCATTAAAGTCATTATAAGAAGTCTAAAAAAAATTATAAGCTTAGTTTTATTAAAAAATCCCAAAAACTTGAATATTTGCACTTAAAACCTCATTTTGGGCCTAAATAGCAAATTCAGAAAGTTCAATAATCAAGTTACAAAGAGAAACTTCAGCCAATAACTATTTCTTAGAATGTCGATCTCTGTTAATAATTTACCCAAAATAGTAGGTATTTGGGAATATATTCTAAAAACATTGACCTCTAAAAATTATTTTCATAAAATTTAGGGTACTCTAGAGTCATAAATTGGGTGTTAAGGTGTCGCATTCTCATGAAAAGAGATGTGCATTGGCCAATGAAAGAGAAAAAAAGAATTAAGGCAGATAAGGACTTGAAGAATATGACATTAAGATTGCAAGAGACAAATAGGTTGAAAGGGCTCAGCATAAGGCAGAGAGGGTAGTTGATTGGATCGGAAGAGTGATAGGGGACTTACTTTTACTTAAGGTAATCCCTGAAAATCTTTTCCGCACATTATTAAAGGACTTTAATGTTAAGACATTTATTCTTTAGTGAAACCACTTAATTGTATAAGTATTTATATAACAAAATGTTGTCATGATGTCAGTCTCAACTTAGAAGAGGAAAATATGGAAGTATTAAAGACAAGTAAGCTGATCGTTCTTTTTGGCGAGAGTTTGAGAAGGGTTTCCATCGTACGAGCATGGTTCACCTTCAGGTGAAGATGAACTTGTGTCGAATGATGAAGATGCATGATCAAGAACCATTTAAATGATGCTAGGCATTCGTTTGATACTAATTACAAGCACTGGATTCATAAAATATTAGATACCATTTTCTTTTCTTTTTTATTAATGCACAGTTTCTTTGAATTTTGGTACAAAATTTATTTTGGATAGACATGATGTTGAACTCCATATGCATTATTAGCAATAGTTATCTATATGATTGAATATTATTTATTTGCCTTTTATTCATGAATGTTTATATCCTAATAGTTACATGCTTATGCCTTGTATAAACTAGTACCAATAGTAACATATATATCAATTTAGTATGACGTCAATTGCAAAATAAATAATTATCAATAATTAAGTTCTATGCAACACCAACAGTAATAGTAATCATATGGGGATAAAACAAATGCCAATAGAATTTCTTGAAGTTTGAAATTGCAACACCAACAGTAATCATATGCTGGCAATGGTTACACTAAAACATATCTATGCACAAAGATTTCTATTCAGAATAATAATGCCAACAAATTGATCTCTGTTTGGAATGCTAATGTTAACATATCAAAATTGTTGGAATAAGCAATGCCAACAGAACTGTCAACATATCAATTTTTGTTGGTATTGTTTAACATTCATAACAGAACGCAATTTTCTGTTGGAAATAGCTTTATCAGCAGAACCAATCCCAACAGTACAACCAACAGAAATATTTTTGTTGGCACACCATTTCCAATAGTAAATTGACTCTTTGCCAACAAATCAATCCTGTTGGCACAAGTCGCATTTTTTATGGTGCTAATATGCCATTTAGCGCTAGCTTTTTTTTTTTTGACTCTTATCAAGCTAGTACCTAGATTGGATGTTTCATTGCGAAACACCTTATTATTCCTGAATTTTTAAATACTCCATAGAAATGCAACTTCTCTATCCAATTTGAATACCTTGGAAGTGGCTTTGAGGTGAGATAACATTTGCAATATCGCCATTTGCCAGCCTGCTAAATAGATGGTATCAAACCAATGGTGGGCACTTCCCAGCCTCTACATGCATTGAGTAACTATACAGCTCAAGAAAAGGTGATCTGCATCCTCAGCTTCACTCTGCAAAAGAGGACAAAGTAGGTCAATACTCATTTTTTCTTCATCCAATTCCCCTTGTAGGCAGGGACTTATGGCACAATTGCACATAAATATTTTTAATTTAGGCATAACTTTAGGTTCCATATCTAGTTTTATTTCCAAGAAGGAGGATTGGTCAAATACAATTGAAGAGCTGCCCAAGTGGCAATCTTTGTGGAGAATTCACCATTTTCAATAAACCCCAACAAATAGAGTCAGGATAGAGTTCGAGGGGATAGGCATAGCAAGGATCATTTGTAAACGGGTTGAATTTACGAGTAAGATAAGCTTGGAAGCATCCCATTCTTTGTTTCTTGAGATGAAATCCAACACGCTTAAAGATGTGTCAATGAGTGAATAATCCAAAAAATAAGCAGGTTTGCTACGCTATCATTTGCACACCAATTATCAAGCCAGAAGTCTATATTATAACTGTCCCCCAACATTCCATCTAATATCTTTCCTAGGTTGGCGGCAATTATTAACGATGCATTTTTTAACCCATGAGTCTAACCTTTTAGGCTAAGCTGTGGCATCAATTGGATATTTTGAATGCATTTATTCAATCCAGAGGCTTCGAATGTCAAATAATTTCCAAGTTGACTTGTTCAAGCACACAATGTTTTCGGCTTCCGTTTTTATTAATCCCAGTCCTCGTGCCTTTTGGGACGGCAAATCTTATCCTAGGCCTTTACTGTCATGATATTTTTTTCTAGAAAAACTCTTTACTAATGTTGTCAATTTGATGAGAATTTTCCTCAGGTAGCTGGAAATATTGTATTGTGTGTCTCGACATTGATTCAATATTGGCCTAATGAGTGCCACCCTACCTACTTTTAAAGATATGTCTTGACTTCTAAGTTTGAAGCTTCTCATCCGTTCAATCAGAAAATATCTCTAGCTTTTGTCTAACTTTGAATACGAGATAGCCAAGGCATTTACTAGGATTTTCCTGATGTATAATACTAAACATAAAGAATAGCACGCACCTGTGTGTGATTCTTTTAAACTCAAAGGTTATTTTTTTAAAATTTTTTGTTTTGAAAAGCTTAACTTCTTTGTAGAGTTATCTTTGAGCATTAAATTCCTATGATCTGTATAAATATATTAAAACAAAATGAATTCTCTTCTCAAATTAAGACATATCACTCTTGTTTGTTTTATTTTTTTCATCCCTATTATTGAAAAAGTTAAAATATCATCCGTAGTATGGGGGAAAAAAAAAAGCCCTATCAAAGTGTACCTTGACAATGGGTCCCATTATAGGATGATAAGCCCTAAATGGGGTCACTAGTCCACCTCAAAGAACTTAGACTAAGGCCCAACGCAAAGTAGCTCAGGTATGGAAGTCACCACTTTACTCCTAGGAGGGAAGTCATATAAGGAGGCAGCTAACCCCATCGTAGTGGAGCATATCACACCTATCCCCCTATACTGCGAGAGCAAACCCTTTTTCATTTTGGTATGCAGACCATCATTGATGACATCTCTTTGGAAATTCAGTCTTTACTTGTGCATTCCAACTTTCCTGTGGATTCTAACGTGAGTGTTGGAAGGGATTTCGTTAGTATCCATACCCAAGGTTTCCCTTTGTGCCAGACGAAATTTGAAGACAGCACATTGTCAGTCATTCCAGCTAGACGTAGATGCATTCTCTTACCTCATCATCAGGAATAGCTTCGTCCGTAACATTTTCATTTTCGTTTTTTTTTCATCTCCATTATTATGGTTTCTGTTTTAGCTAATATTAATGTATTCATAATGAGAATTATCAAATTTCTCAAGTAAAAGAAAAAAATTATGATTTAAAATAAAATTTGTTACATATATAAATCACAAGAATTACATAGATCTTTAACGCTCATTTAATCATAACTTTGTTTTCAGTAAAACTATATTTGGCTCATTTATGACACTTAGGATTAACTATCTAATGTTAAAGGAACTCACACCCAACAAGTTACACTACATCAAAAAAGGTGATCCAAGGAATTTATACTGAATTCAGCAAGACAAGGCGACATTAAAATTTGTTAATTAGAAATACCCTCAACCTACTTTAAATTAGACTGATTCAAGCCCTTTTTATGGGTATTTCTGTGGTCTCCATTCCTTTTCACATTTTTCCACTCTTTAAATATAAATACTACTCCTTCCTACTCTCTTCCATTCCCTCCTATTCTTTTCCACACTCTTTCATTCCCTTCCACTCCGTCTCACTTTTTCCCAGACTTTCTACACTCTTCCATACCCTCCCACTCCCACTCCATTCACTCTGTCCCGCTCCATTCTACTCCATTCCATTTCTTCCCACTCCTACATATAACAAACCACCCCTACCTACTCCATTCCACTCCTTCGTACTTCGTTCCATTCTTTTCAATTCCACATCTATAATATACCCATAAAAAGAATAGGGTTTAAGTATGATTCAGAAATGAGAAGATACCTGTGGGACTTCATTCCTGTCAATGACGATCTATGCAAGAGGGAAGTTAGTGAAATCACACATGAGGGGGTAATGTTCTGAAAACCCATTTCATAAGCCAAAGTCTCATATTGAACTTACAAATGAAAAGAAAAATTCAAGAGACATGATGTTAGGAATAAACGAGATAATAGGATGTGACAATGCAACAGAATTCAA
>NCQV01082401.1:133-17058 GCA_002740545.1 Lophocereus schottii
TAGGTCATGCATCAACTAGATAAAAAACATGGGAAACAAACCAGTTGGAAATAGCCTACCATGGGCCATGTTAGCCAACATAATCAGGTTATGGAGGCACTAGAAGCAGAAATTTGTAGAAACCGAGGATCATGACTGCATTCCAAGCAAGCTGGCTCGTACTCTACAGTTTATGAGCAAACAATATTGCAAACATGGATGAACTGCCTTTCTTATAGGTTCTTGTGTGATTCTTGGGGGCTCTTCTTTCCTTGCACCCTTCTTCATCCATTTGCAAAGGCACTTGGGTTTGTTGTGCCAAAATCTACATAATCTCATCAAAAACACCAAACTAGAGTGTAAAGCATGAAAGGGGTAAAAAGCACTCCATATGTTCCAACCCTCCCCCTTCCCCCTATAAAAATTGATAACCTAATACCCACAAAATCTTATACGAATGTTGCACACGTCGTAACATCAATAAACTTCTCAAAATATGTCATATGCAAATCATGCTCCTCAAAGATGACTAAGTCATGTTGTTTGTAGTTATCCATCAAATGAAGTATGAGTTGGTTTCTCAACGACTTTATGATTCCTTGAAGTAATTGTGTGTTGATAGTTAAAGAAGAAATTATAAGAAAAGTTGTGAATTTTTTTGACCTCATGTATATGATTATTGTAATAAATGTAATTTAAGTAGTATGTAACCAACTTTAACTTAAATCTTTGATCTAGTTTCATGAACATCACTCCTATACTTGTTGAACTTTCTTGACATATTGGAAGCCATACACTTGATCACCATAGCTGAAAAATTTAGGGACTTGTTTAATTCAAAATTCTAATCTCACAATTATTAACGAAAACTATACTACAAGTGCAATACCTTTGCCTGAAAACTAATTATGTGACACTAGAAAATATTTTCAACTTTTCATACACTTCTTTAGCTATTTTACATTCTTTCTCTGAATGAAAACAAGTTTAGCACTTTTCTCCTTTAAGAGTATTAAAATTAATTGCAAATTAAAGCTCTTCCTAGCATAGATTATACAAAGTTCCAATGAGTTTCATATCTAAGCAAAGCTTCTTACCACTTATGATTTAGCATTTTTAATCATCTCTTCAAACTTGTCCCCTTTTTTTGGACTAGCGGGCGAAAAATTATAACATTACATATGTTAGCCAAAGAATGTAACATTACATATATTGTCAATCCCTTGCTCTATAACCTTCAATCCTTCTTTGACAACCATATTCAAGATACAAATATAATATATCTCTTGTAGTAAACCTCCTGGCAGTATAAGCCATGTAATCCTACGTACAAATTATCCACTATGATAGTTAATAATTTCCTTTTAATGTTCCAGTCATTGAAGGAATCCACTAAAATTTTTCCCAGTAGTTCCTTTGTGTGTGGAGCAAGTTTATATTGCATATTAGAATTTTTATAAGCCCTATTATTATGAATCACATCATAGAAATTTGATAATAAAATGCTCAAAAATATAATTAACTAATATACAAATAGAAAGTTACATAAGAGTTAGTAATGACAAATCATATAAGGGGGATTTATTGACCAAATAAAACTAAGCAATCATTAACGTAAAACCTTAATATGCAACTCTGCAATACCCATGAATCATTGACAAAATGTGTTGGGGAAAACATAAAATATTTTTTTTATTATTAGAAGTCCACATATCAATTGCAATGGCCATTTTAGCATCAAGGTTTCTATAAAGCCTAGTAGTTTTCATCTCTCCACTTTACACATTTTAAACATGTTCCTTCTAATTGTGCTCCCAGATATCATTTTAAATTAAGATTGCAATCAAAAGACAAACCTTTTAAAACCAAAATACTTTACCATAGATAAAGGATAGTAATGCAAAATGATTGCATAAATAAGCTCCCTTCTAGACACTTATTCTTAAAATGAAAAGATTTGTAATTTCTTATCATTTACAATTAATATATGTTGTCTAATATCCAAATTCTTTCATTTAGGACATCTTTTTAGAATGTTATATAAATGATTAGTTCATTCGTAGTTGGAGTCTTCAATTTTGCTTTATAGTGCCTACAAATACTACACTACAACTCATTAATATTTTTCATTTTATATGGTTTCCACACATCAGAAATTAGTTTTCTCTTTTAGTTTTCTCTTACTATTTGACGATTCAGGAGCGGCTATAAAAATCCTTTGCTCGAACATGTTAAATAACCCTTTAAAAAAACAATGTCAACAACTCTTCAAAATGAGGCATGCATAGTAATATAACTTATAAAATAATGACATGTAATACTTAAACTCATGTCATTTCAAGAACAAAATGTAACTCATCGATCAATAGTATATTGATTTCTTGCTCATTCTCTAAGTCTAAAGCTTCACCCGTTGTAACTGGGCTATGGCAATGTTGCACATGACTATTATCGCGCATTATTATATATAGGGCATATAAGCAATTAACTCCAAGGAAGCTAAGCTATCTATGGTATATTGGAAACAATTGAGGATCTATTAACATTTTTATTATCAAAGTTCGTAAACTACCATGTTTCGAAGTGATGGAAAGTACAATATGTTAAAGTTTGCAAAACAAAGAATAGAGACAAAATTAGAGGAAAAAAATAAGGATACAACTTGAAATGTATTATCCGATCTTGCTAAAATTTATCCATGTATGATGATTCCCTCTAGATGTAGATAGAATCATGTTGCTATTGCCTATTAACATCATTATTAGTATAATTGGAAAGTCAAACAAAGATTGACAATGTAGTTTCGAATCATGTTCTCATTTAATCTCCATGAAATTATTTTTGTTAGAGCTCTTACACATAATGATGAGTATAGCACCAAAAATATTTTTATTTACACACAAAGCCTACTAATAGCTCTATCAAATTATAACATTCGGCCACCTCTTTCATTGCGAACAATCACTCAGAACAATTGTGATGATAAAATTAGTAGCCCACCAAAATATAAAAATCCAATGAAAAATTTAAAACAATATGTGAAAATATAATCAAAGAGAAAAATCAAATCAAATTTACAAAATTAAAACTAAATATCAAAATATAATTAAATTTAAACTAAGTATGAAAGTATAACCGAACTAACAAAAACCTAAACTTTAAAAAATAAGCCTCAAAAATCTTATCCACTTATCCCAAACCAAGATCTGTTTAGGGATGAATAAATAGAGAGTAAAATGGAGTAAAAGGAGCACATATGCTCCTCTATTTTTATTTGGAAGGCAAAATGGGAGAGCGATGAGGAGTTAGGAGGCGTAATACTTACTTGCCATTACTCACCATTGTTTTTCATTAACTCTTGTTTACTCTCCCTACTCTTATTTACTCTTCATAAAACTACCAAACAAAATTCACTTCAACTTCATCTCTTTTACTCTCATTTGCTCATACCTGTCTACCTTTCCTCCCAAAATGGATACTATGAAAATTACCTCACCATCTTATTCATCGTAATAGTGGGACTCTAGTGACCCCCAACCCTATCAATAACATCATCATCAGAATCACCTCCCTTATCTTTTAATATTCCTTTGCCATAATAGCCAATTGACACCACTGTCCTTCCCCAAAAATGTCCGATCACACTGACGGCATCAGCAGTATCTATGTCACAAGTTATGACAACTATAAACAACAATAATGTAATTGTTAGAAAGCCTAAAGTCCCCCATCATAACCTAGATCAAAATGAGGTTGGGTGATGAAGGAAGAGGAGAAAGAGAGAGTTGAATTTAGAGAATGTGAGGCACACCAATGGACAAGAGAGGTGTTACAGTACTTAACAGTGGAAGGGCGAAGGGCACGCAATCCGCCATTGTTGCAACATATTGGGAGTCATTAGTATTGCATTGATGTAAGCTTAGGAGAAAGGAGATTGTTATGGGTCCATATGAAAGAAAAGAACCTAAGGAAGCGGGTATGTGCCTATGTGGTGCTTGTGGCTCCAAGGGTTTAAGTCATTCGTGCCTTTGGTTAAAGCAAGTCCAAGCTATGCATTATATCTTAGTTTAAAACGTTATTTTGGGGATGAAATTCCACGCATTACCAAATCAAAGTTCATCCTAACAATTTTGATAGTAGTCCAAAGTCTAATCCAAACAGCTTACCAAAGTCAGTTCCAAACAAAAGTCATTGGTCTACCCAAGCCAGTCACAGACCAAAGTCAGCAGCTCACCAAAGTTTTTAGTGGTGACTTCCAAACTGCTATTAAGGCTAGTCCAAGGGACATGAATCAATTGTTGATTTCCTCTATTAATGCTCCATAAGATTCATCCACTGTTAAACTTCAATTCATGGCATTTAAATCTTTTCCAAGTCCTTCTCACTTGGGAAGCCCAAGCATAAGCATACATTTAGTGGCAGAAATCATCAAAGGGATTGAACTAGCACTAAATAAAGCCTAGTCTTTTTATATTTATTCTTTAATTTTTTGTATGTTTTGGCTATTTAACCCAAAATTATGATATTTTATGCCCTTTTACGATCTATATTTGCTCATAGTAGATTATTAGACTAGTATTTCAAAATAACATTTGGTTTATTTTGTAGGAATTATGAAATCTAAAAAAATGCAAAAATAGATCAATTTGGATGCAAAAGGGGAAGAAAGAAAGGTTTTAGATCAGACTTGAACTAAGGAATAAAAAGGAGCACACAGAGCCCAATTGACAAAGCCCACTCGTGTGCCCAATGCCGAGCCCAACCTGAAACCCAACCTCCCTTTTCTCTTTCACTTCTCTCTCATGCTGGCCAATTCCCTTTTCTTCATTTCCTTGGCCCGACGTGAGGCCCAGTTTGTAGCTTCCTCCTTCTCTCCTTTCTTTTCCCCCAGTTAGGCCGCCTTCTGTCTCTTTCGCTGGGCCGAGCCCAGACCCACTCTTCACTCCCCTCAGGCCAGTCTGCTCCTTCGTTTCACGTAATCTCCAAGCAAGCAACTCACATGTTCCATCTTCTTCTTTTGCTCATGATCAGACCTAGAAAATCAAGTGCCTGGTTTTTCTTGTTGCTTCATCTTCTTACTCGGTGCATCCATCGCATCCTCTCTCTTCTCCTTCAATCACCGAAATTCATTACCCCATCATTTCATCCGGCCGTTGCTCATTCTCATCATCATCACTCCTCATCAATTACGGGTTATGAGCGCGGAATTAGTGAGGGCTCATGTGGGTAGATGAAGAGTAGTGAGAGGAGAGGCTAAGTTTTTTTTTGGGAAGGACTTAAATGAAGGATCGAAAGGGAACAAAGGGGGAGACAACACGCAGCATGGGGTAGACTAGTTTGGAGTTTTAATTTTTCAATTTTATATTTTCATTTCATCTCTATTTTGTTTTTTTTAGTTTCATATTTAATATTAGTTCTCAAAAAAATTAATATAATTGAATCTCGGGTTTTCAATTTTGAACGAAGATTTTGGATTTCCCTTCTGTTTCTGTGAGCAATTGGTTCTATTTTGGCTTTCCATCCTTCCTAGTTCTCGGTTCTAGTTCTTTAAGCAATTTGGTTTGATTTATTTCTTATCCAATTTTATAATTACTTGAAATTTTCCCATAATCTAATTTTACAATTCGTTGTAGAGGACGATACTCGTAAGAGTTATAATGAACTACCGTATACCTACGGAATCACAAGATTAGCTTTAATGCTAAAAGATCAAATGTACTAGTTTAATGCTTAACCTTTCATTTGACTAGGAGTTAATCCCTTTCCTGTATAAATTGCAAAATTTTGTAATCCATTCAACATAGAATTGAAAGTAGAAGCAAATTAATGAAAACACAGGTGGCTTAGCTCGAATAATTCTATCTCTTTATCTAAATATCCTTGGTAGTGAGTTGAGTAGATCCTTTAGGTAGGTTAAGGATGGTTTAGCCTTTAATCAACTTAATGGTGGGTCTCTAGGCTTGATAATGGTTTTTCCATTACCTAAGTCATATCTTTGTTAGCTTGAACTCTATTTACATACCAAAGTCAGCTTAAACTATTCTTAAAGTCCACATAAAACCTAAGTCCAACTCACCAATTTTGAAATTTTATTTGAGTCCCTTGGCTTTGAAACTGCCCAGTCTTTAACACACTCCACTTGGTATCAGAGCAAATCCAGGTATTTCTTGAATTCTTAAGCACAGAGCTACAATATATCCTTGTTCCGAATACATGCCTTCCTACATAAAACTCTTCACTACATAAAAAGTCTTCGATTAATTTAGTCCGCGTGCCCAAACTTAAGCCTAAGATAATTTCACTTATTAGAGATGTGCTTTATTTTAAAGGAGAATTGAAACCAATTCTTTACTTGGAGTGGGTTTGTGCGCTTGAATAGTGTATAGAGGAAAAGGGGTTTTGATGAAGAGAGCTTTAAGATAGCCCTCTCTATGATCAAAATGTATGCCTACTCTTAGTATGGATACCAGGTAGAAGTAAGAGCCAAAGAAAATAGATCCATAACCAAAATTTGGATCAAATTGAAAAGGTAAATGGATAAGAAATACCTTAAGGGCTATACTCATTATCTAGACTTAAAAAGAGCAATATTGAGGAGACTTTGATGCAGATAGATCTAAGCAAGGAAGAAGTTTTCCAACACCAGGAGAAGGATGAGATTCATCTAGAAGTAGATGAAGGAGAACTCTTGGATGACTATGAAGCTACTTTGATTCATGTGGAAGACTAACAATCAGACTTTGAAGAGAGCTCACATGAGAAAGTCTAACAGTTGATTGTCAACCCTATTGAAGATCAAGTTGATTCCCCTCCCCCTATTGTTCCCCAAGAATATGAGCTCATAGAATTTCATATTCAAATTCAAGCAAAATAGCCTCCTTCAATTCTTAAGGAAAAAGAGGAAATCCAAGCCTATATGCAAGAAAATCCTTTCCAAATGGGTGACTTTGAGTTAAATCAAGGTATCAAGGTTGTGATTTATGACAGACATAAGAATACTTATTCTATTGGCCTTGAAAAAAAAAATATTTTCCTTGATCTTTCACCCTATAACCAAGTTCGTTAAATTCAACCCGAAGTAATTTAGAAGAGAAACCTTTCACGAGTGAAATATGGGTTGAAAGAGCTCTTAACAAGGGGAAGGAAGTATATGCTTTAATCCTATAAGAGAATGACCAATGTCACTTTGAGTCTACCGTACACCCCAAAATCAAAGCCCTCATCCCCAAGTTCCAGTATGTTTTTCCAAAGGATCATCCTCTGAGATTACGTTCAATGCCTGGGTAGATCACCAAAGTGACCTTGTTTCTGATCCATCATTACCTATCAAAGTTACATTTAGATGGAGTCCTCAAGATACCAAAGTACATCAATGACTAACTAATGAGTTGATAGATAAAGGCTACACGAGGGAAAGCATGATTCATTGTTTAGTTCCAACTCTTATAGCTCCACAGGGGCCAATCCGCAAGCTCTTGGTTAAAGAGGTTGAGGTGTTAGTCTAGCTGGTAACTTTGGCATCATCATCCTTAAAGAGCATCTTTATTTGCCAAAGGTAGATGGAGATGTCTATAATGACATCTTAAAGTGTGTAATTTGTCACCAAACTAAAGGCTAATTCTTTTAAAGCCTTTATTGCTCTTCCCTGGGAAGATGTCAGTATAGATTTCTTTGTTACTCTTCCTAAAACTCAAAGAGATCAAGATCCTATAATTGGCTGAATCACCAAGATGGCTTACTTTGCGCCTTGCCATAAGATTAATGATGCTTCTCATTTCTATTTCAAATAGATCCTTACATTAGGAGGAATCCAAAGTGCTTTGAAGTAATCCATCAACACATGACACTACACCATCATGTTCATTTCTGATAGGTAATAAAATATTTGTATATGGAGCAATGATTATAAAGCATTTGTTCTAACCATTAGGATTTAAGGACAAATACTTTTAAAGAGGGGGAGTCTGAAGTGCGCCACTCAAAGGGTCTAAGCCATCTATGCATTTGGTTAAAGCAAGCCCAAGCTGTACATCCTATCTTAGCTTAAAAAGTTGTTTTTGGGATGAAAGTTCAAGGATTAGGTAATCAAAGATCATTCCAACAACTTTAATAGCCATCCAGAGTCAGGTCCAAAGAGCCTTTCAAAGTGAGTTCCAAACCAAAGTCATTGGTTTGTCTAAGCCAATCACATACCAAAGTCAGCTATTTATCAAAGTCTTTGATGGTGACTTTAAAATTGCTGTTGAGGGCAGTCCAAGTGGCATGGCTCAATTGTTGATTTTCTCTATTAATGTTCCACAAGATTTATCCACTCTTGAGCTTTAATTCAAGGCATCCAAGTCTTTTCAAGTCCTCCTCATTTGGGAAGTCCAAGCATGATCACTAACAAAAAAAAGTGACTTTTACCAACATAAATATTTCTATTGCAATAAGTACGCATTTCATTGGTAATACATTATACCAACAGTTTATTGGTATGTTGCTAGACTGTTGTTAAAAAGATATTGTGGTATAGGTTTTACCAATAGATATTGTAGTTTGTCATAACGGATCCTTAATACCAAGAGAAAGCTTCCATTGGTTAATGTCATCATTTCACCAATAGATACATAATTTATTGGTGGTGTCATGTGTCGCCATCAGATGCATCTATTGGTAGTAAATCAATTTGTGGCAAAAATTATTCAGCACATATTCCATATGTTAGTGCTTCTTTCATTTTTCTATATTTTTCAATGTTGTCCAATAACAACATCTATTGGTATTAATATATACCCGTCAAAAAATAATTTCCATCAAGCTCCAATCTCTTAGTATTTCTTCTCTTTCCCACACCTCATGATATTAACAAGTGAAATATCTGTTGAAGAAAAGTCCATACATTCAAGTGGGAACTAGTTTTTGTAACAAATATATGCATAATAAATAGGTTCAAGAGTTTCCCCCAATAGGAGAATCAACCCAAACAAAAGCACAATTTTCTTCAGAAATTTCCAAAAGTGCTATGCATTCACTGAACGTTCATAACAAATGCATACATAACTCCAAATATATAAGATTGAGATTAAAGTCCAAACCATGGGTGCAAACCCGTAAATAGTACTTGCTCTGCCAATAAGATAAGTCATGATAAAAGTTAACCACATAGCAGAAGTGGAACTAATTCATTATTTTGTTCTTTATCAACTTTTTCAGCATGTTCATCTTCAAATGCATGACCATTTTCATTATCTCATCAATGTCATCATCTTCCTTAAATGAAGAAAGAATCATCCTCAGAATTCTCTTTTAAACAAGCACAATAGCACAAATCTTAAGAAAAAGTAATTGAGAATATTAATAGTCATCTAATGGCATTCTCTCTTAACAATATGATGTTAAATTAAACATTTAAAATAAACAATAATTATCAAAGACTCTTATAAAATTCTCTATGCTCATAAATCATAATATAATAACATTTTTACTTGTGTAGCTTCTGTGTTCCATCACAAGTTTAGCTTGTACATTTCATCACACATTTGAACACAATACACTGAAATAGCCTTATATTTCAACTAATAAAAACTTGCTTAGGCATATTCCAACTACATTACTAATCAACAAATAATCAATCACTTTCTCATTACCTTATCTTTCATTACCTAAACATATTCAAACCAAAGTAACTAATCACCTAAATATCCAAGCACTCTCTCATCACCTTAACTCTTATCACCTATATATATTCCAACCAAAGTAACCAATCACCTAAACCACCAGTCACTCTTTCATTACCTTATCTCTCAAGTTATCAAAGACATGATTAAACATATTACAACCAAAGAAATCAACCACCTAAATTATCAGTCTCTCATTTCCTACCTCTCAAGTTATCAAATATACACTGAAAAGAATTACAATCAAAATACCTAGTCACCTAAAGCAATCAATCATTCTCCTAACTCCCTTTGCTCCTATCATATTATAACATATCCATTTACAGCAAGAGTTTTTATAATCAATAGAATATAAAAATAATAAAACAATTAAATATCTCATAGGAATACCCAGTGCTCCAAAAGCACTTTCACCAAATCAGTGACATATCCAAGTTTATTCTCCAAATTTTCAATCTTCGCTTAATCATTTTTGGTTTCGCTCAATTTTCCTTCTTTCAATTCACTCTTCCTCTAAAGCGCACCTTTAGAACTTGAACGAGGAACTTTGACCCTAATGCCAAAGGTCTTAACATAACAATACTTATGTTCTCTAATAACTTTTTTATAAATTTTATCTCGATTAGCCTCACCACATGAACCTTCTTCAATGCAGGATAACTCATTTTCAATTGCTTCATGTCATATTACACATTAGTAAAAAGAAATAAAATGAATAAGCAAACTAAAGAAAAATAAACACTGATACCTTTGTCCTAGCTAAAGAAACAACAAGCTTTGTAGCTTTCTTTGGTGCATGGTTCTTCAACCATATTGTAAGCTCATCTATCTTATTGCCTTTTCTGAAAGCTATAATATAAATATGGTATAAATAGAACCTCTTCTTCAGCACACACAGAGACAAAAGTATTTTTCCTCTATAGTGAAACACTTTGTCGTTGCCCCGATTTTCCATTCCTTGTTCAGTTCTAGCCTAAATGACAAACAACAACAACTCTCAGAGTAAATTCTGCTTCGCTGGGTCTGGGGGGATTAGATATAGGTAGTCTTATCTCTACATACATGACCGCATGTAGAGATATTGTTTCCAATAGATCACAAAAAAAAATTTTAAGAAAATATTTTGTAGTTGAAAATCAATTGCTGAACAAAGTTAACAAACACAAGACCTAATTACTTTAAATAACATAAATTAAAATAAATAGCAGATGAGGGATAAGAGACGTACGTACCTTGTTTCAAAATAATTATTTCAAAATAATTATTTCTAGCCTCAATGAATAATGGTCAAATCAAATAAACTTTTGCTTATTTCAAAATAATTATGACTTTAAATATTCTTATAGCCCAAAATTCCTTCCCCTTGTCTGATTCTCAAAACTCTACTAACTTAGGCCATGTTTCAAGTGGCAAGTGTTATGGCCTTTACTAATTGCTTCACCAGGACTTCTACTATCAAAATGTGCCACCTTTAACTCACATTTATAACCTCTCCAACAAGCATTCATTTTCTCAATTACCCATTCATAATGCTTTTTTTATGTGGAAAAGTAAAATGAATGCTGCAAAAAGGATACCAAAAAAAAGAACCAATGAGGACTGAAAATAAACTTAAAAGTTGTATTTACTTTGAAATCCTTGCATATATGTAAATCTTTTTGGAATAATTCTTCAACATCTTATCTATAAGAAGCATACAAAAATATCAATAGTATAGAGGTTCAATTTTGAAAGCAATATAATATGTATTGACACATATATACCTTCACCTCTGCCCACACTGAATCTTTTTTCTCTTGTTCAATTTTCCTCCAATCAATAAAATCAAGTGATAGTCCTCTAAGGTCTCGTGCAAAGGCACCCAATCATGGCAGATATTTGCCTTTGAGAATTACTTATAGGTTGAAGTTGTCTGTTGACATTTACAAACATAAAGTTCTTCAAGATCTTTATCTTACTAGGCCCACAACCTTTCTTGTTCTTGTACTTGGTTACTTGTATTTGTCTTCTATTTGTACTCTTGTAACTACCTCTAGTTAATGATTCACCATGACTTTTATGATTTGCTTCACTTTCTCCATACTTCAATGAGTTTGAATTGTCCTCCACTATTATCAAAAGCAAGCGAATATTATGTATGATAATATAGAAAATAAATGGAAATATAATATTTAAAAAGGAATTGGAATAAACATAAAAGTAACATATACACAAGAAGTATGTCACTTACTTCTAGGGACCTATCCATTGTCTCTGGGCTCTAAGCTCATGCCATCATTGTTGACTAGTGAATTAGCATGCTTTGAGAGCTCAATAGATAAAGCTCCATAGATCAAATGGTATTCCTTGGACTACGACGTAAATGCTGTAAAAGTTAAAAATAGAACATTAGAAAATTATAAATAAATTAATTAAATTAATATATGATATGTTGTACACCACTTACCATTTGAACATAGTACAAGAGGAGCATTTCGCACCGTCCTACAACTGCAGGAAACATTGTTGTTTAGCATCCTCAAATGTTTTTTCTATAAATTTCTAGCTAAGTGTTTTGTCACTAAGAGTATATGAAGAAATAAACATAATTAAATTTGCACTCCACTACTACTTCTATATAGACACAATTTCATAACCTTTTATAATTTAAGACCTACCAAAACTTTTGTGTAACATGGACTATCTAACAATAGCCATTTCCTCATCACTTGGTTTAATTATTATCCTTGTCTACTCTCCTAGGTAAGTGAAATATTAAGGTCAGAAAAAAAGAGGGATATTTTCCTTTTAATTGAGAATGCTTGTGTTTCCCTTTAATCTTTAATACAAAAACTAGCAATTTATGTAAGACAAAAATTATTTGTGGTAATGTGTGCCAGAGAAGATGTTCTCAATGAGAAGAAACAACATCGAACTGAAGTACCTTAATGCAAACTAGGTGTTGAGGCTTGTTTCGTCCTCGGACCTCACCTTACAACTTGACTTAGTAGCTGGTTTTTCACGGACATCAACATGTGCTTCATTAATAAAGAACATAAGTAACTAAAATAAAAGGTTATTATTACTGTGAGATTACTATAAAACTATGATTAATTTATGTCCTACCACAAGTTGATCTCTTGTAACCATTTTCTTCTTACCAATCAATTTCCTATAGAAGACATAATCTAAAACAAAAAGAATTAGTATTAATATATAAACATCAAACACAAGAACAACAATGTACATAGAATATGAAGCACCAATGTTTACAAATAATTCAATAAATTGGTGAAAAATAAGAAAGTCATTCTATATACCAAAATGAACCTAAATTGGTAAAACAGTCCAAAAAAGTTACATCCAAGTCCATGTCCTGTCCTTAAATAAACAAATTATGCTTTTACATAGAAACTAATCATAATCAAAATCATATAATGTCTCATTATCTTCATCACTTTCAGTAATACTATTATTTGAGTCTATCTCCAAATCATTGTTCCTTTCAATGGCATAAGCAAAAGGCTCATTCAATATGACTCCCATAATATCTTCTTTGACACCAGTGAATTCTTCTATATTTATCAAAATTGAGTTGTCTACTTGTAAAACTTTCACTATTGGTATGGCATCATCTTCCAAATCAAAAAGATCTCTTGGCTTAGTAGAATGACTATGTACCAATGTTCGTCCTTGGATTCTAATACATAAAAGACTTGCACTTCTTAAGATGAAAGGGCAAAAAGTTCACTTGCTTTCAAACATGTTTTAATGTTAACAAGAGTAATCCATACTCCTCTTGTTTTGTACCTCTAATAGGATTTACTAAATCACATCAAAATAAGATAACCCTTCGTTCTTAAGGATAGCTCCAAGGATAGCACCACTAAATTATTTTAGTAAGAATCTCATAATAAGCTATATCTCCCTTATCTGTGAAAGAATTTACAAGAAATGTTGTGTCTTGCTCCTCTTATCAATCTTTTTAATTTAATACACCACCCATTACAAGTAATCTTGTCATTGTCTTTATCCATTCACTTAGAAATTCACTTAAATATTTCAAATCAACAACCATGCACCAATCACTACGATGATGCCTAGAAACCTGAAAATGTACAAATTTCATGAGACTTAGACCATGTAAAGTTTACATATATAAGCATTGTACATATATTAACATACGTACATTTTTTTCAAACCATTTTAGAAATCTCTTTTCTTGAATCTCACCAATGTTTTCCATTTGAAATTTGGCATTCAGTACTAACAATCTCATAATGCTCTTTGAAATCATATGAACATGTCTTAGATTATAGAATGGATTTTACAAATTTTGCAATACCAAATTGAACATTCAAGTCTACTTACTTTGCATAAGTTTGAACTTCATCACAGTTAAATAACACAAAACTATGTACTTGGTTAATTAGTGAATGCTTTGGATGAATGTCTTTCTTTTTGGATAACGTTCGACATCTTAAGGAGAAAATAGTTGGTCCCTCATAACCTTCATCACCATCATCATTATTCCTTGATACGTATTCTCCTTAGTCTCCACACCATGTAAATATCTTCCACAAAATGTCAAACATTCATTTTCTATATATAGTTTAGCAATTGACCCCTCTTGATAGCTTTTATTTCCAACATACAATTGTAACATCCTCAAGTTCCTATGAACATCAAAATCACATGACATGACTATTATGTTCATTTGTAAATATAAATTATGGATGTAAAAATCAAAAAATTGGTATACACCTGGCTAGGAGGTATATCCAATGATAAATAACCGAACCTGTAAGCTTTGGTTTATATGGTAAATGGACCATTAAGTGTACCATTATGTCAAAGAAGGAAGGGAAAAAAAATATTTTTCAAACAACAAAGGGTACCAATGACACAATCATGTACCCCTCAAAATCGTAAGGTATTACAACTTTAGAGCAAAGCTATGTAAAGAAGTTACTAAACTAAATCAAAACAATCCCCACATTCTTATCTTTCATTTGCTTCCAACGAATGGCAATAGTTGTTGCATTATAATATGATGTTCACGACTTTTTAAGCCATAAATTTTACCGTTAATGATGTATCTTTTGATATTTGATGTATAACCATCTAACACTTTCACAGGAGCGAGCAAGCAAATAAATTCCTCCTTTTCTTTCTTGCTTAATGTGAAGCATGCTGGAGGAATGTATACTTTGTCTCTATCTTCTGCAGGATGGAGTTTATCCCTGATATTCAGGTCACTTAGGTCAAGACATGATTGCAAAGTATTTTTTCCCCTTAATGTTTAGAAGTGTACCAGGTATGTTCTCTTAGACATTTTTTTCTATATGCATAACATTCAAGTTGTGACGTACCAGAAGATGATTCCAATAAGGGAGTTTTGAAAAATTTGCTCTTTTTCTTCCAAAGCATCACGACATCCCCCTTTCTTTTATTTTTCTTTTTAGTCCAGGGATGCTTCCCAAATATGACATCAAGTCTTCCCATTTGATTCAACAAATCAGTTCCATACAATAACTTAGGAGGACGTTGCACTTTTGTTTCTCCATCAAAAGTCTTCTTACTATGGCGAAATTTATGCTTTCCTAACGATGATGACCCATATAACACATTTTTCTACTTCCCTCCAAATAAAGGGAATGTGTGCCAACATTACAATATGGACATGCGTACTTCCCTTTGGTTTCCAACCTAGTAAGTTATCATTTGCAGGGAAATCACCTGTAGTGTACACTAGTGCTACTTCTAAATCAAAAGTCTAATCATTCAAGGCATTATAAGTTTCTACACTTGGCTCCCATAGTTCCATTATCTCATCAATTAAAGGTCTTAAGAAGACGTCAATGCCATTTCCTGGAGACCTTGAACCATGCACAAGTAATGAAAGGAATCAATAAGGTTGTTTCATGCATAATTATGGAGGCAAATTACAAGTCATCAATATAATTGGTCATATGTTATATTGAGTGCTCATATTCCTATCTGAATTAAATTCATCACTTGTCAAGCACAGCCTCACGGTTCATGGATCACTAGCAATTTTTTTACCTATCATCAAAATTCTTCCAAGTATAAGCATCTGGAGGTCTTAATTTTCCTTCCTCTTTATGTTCATCGGCATGTCATCTCATCAAAGAAGGTGTCTTAGATGACATATACAATCTTTTAAGCCTAGGTATTAGGGGAGAGTGGCATAAAATCTTTATTGGAAATAGATTGCCAGCTTGTGGAATTGGATCGTCGTAAGCTAATTTCATTATTGTCCCATCATTTGACATCTTATATATGGAAGCATTACACTCAAGGCAGTTAGTGAGTTTGGTCTTATCAAGCTAGAAAAGGATAGAAATCATTAGAACATGCATCTATTTTTTTGTAGCCAAGATCAAGTTGCTTAATGATGCTTTCCATTTGCTTAAAGGAATTCGACAATACTAATCTTTTGGAAGAGCCCTTTTGAAAGGGTTTTGTAAATGCATCAAATGCTTTGTCACTCACATTATCCATGCGTTTGAGATTATACAACTCGACAATAAATGAGAGCTTGCCAAACTCTTCATGCCTCAAATAGAGGGGTTGCCCCCACATCTTCAATTGTTTTAAAAAATTTATTTGTTTCTTTGCTAGGGCCTTAGGAATCATTAATGGATTTATGACACGCAAATGCATCCTCTATCACATCATCTATATCATGTTATTGTCTTTTTCATCTTTTTTACGTAAATTGACATGATTTGGGTTTTATTAATTTATTGCATTTCATCAAGGGCAATTTAATATTTTATATGTATATTAATTATGATTTGTTTCAATTAATATGTTAATTTATTCTCTTATGTTTCATGTTTTATTTTATAATATATATTTGGATGATATTTGAACTTTTCTGAACTATGTGTCTCAAAAAGGGGGGAAATGGCTTCAAACCTATATTTGGAATATTGGTTTGAAATGATCCAAACCATTGATCAAATGTGTAAAATAATCCAAACTATAGTATTTGAATAATATATACCAAACCTTCCGAGCATCTACATTCTATGTATCAATTCTGCTATAGTTAGGATTATGTCACTAAAAACTATGGCATGATCTAGATATTGGCACTTTTTATTTTATTTTAAAAATTTTAGACATTATTTTGAATATTTATTGATTTATTTGAGATATTTCTATAGATATTTAATCTACCCTTAAGGCATTATCTTAAATATGATTTTATTTTTACCAAATTAAGGAGGTTCTTCCTTGATTTTTTTTTGGGGGGGGCATTGATTTAAAATAAAATCC
>NCQV01082419.1:0-16736 GCA_002740545.1 Lophocereus schottii
CCAAAATTGGCCTTAAATGAGCTCGGGTTGGGAAACTAACTCAAACCGAGTGCGCATGAATTTTTTTTATTATTTTTTTTCAAAGCTCGAGATGAAATGTAATGTCATGAAAGATAACTTAATCTTTTAAATCATAAATATCGAGGCCTACTATCAATTTTTTCCGAAATTGTCCGATAAATGAAACTCGAATTACAAAGGGAGACCCGAATGAATTGTTTTCAACTGGGATGATTCAATGAGTTAAATAAATGTGAAAAATGAATAACATGGCTTAATTAAATAAATAAATATAATTTAGAGTCGGGCTATTACACACTGAGTTTATCGAGTGAGGACATCATGTTACCATGGTATTGTCAAAGTAGGGCATAAGAAGGCAAGCGAATCCCTAACATTGTATGCCTAACATCAACCACTATGTAATGTGCATGTCATTCACTAATCAAAGATCAACAAATTGGGTACATTCAACTGCTAACAGTGCAAAATGAGGGAAGGGGTTGAAGTGCTTGACTATGTTTACCTAGTAAGGCCATCTGTTTCTCATGGTATACTCTAAGTAGGACACAAGCAGACAAGTGAATCCCTAACTACTCCTTGTGGCAAAGGGGAAGGTTTCTTACATATTGGCAGTCTATATACCTAGGACGACCAACATGTGTAGCATGTGATAATGACCTCATCAGGGCTTGGCTTCCACAATCGGAGAAGTTGGATCAGATGGACCCATACCAATGCTATCGGCCTGCGTAGTAGGAGGCTGGCAACCTATATCATCAATCAAAGTCAACGTAGCAGCTTCAAATCTGCAACCCTATGGAATATAGGGTCAGGCCACTTAACACCAGCATCACAAAAATTAAATACGCCCCTTTATGGATAATAACAAGAAGTTTTGGAACCTTCTCGTCCTTTCCCCACCAGCACTTATACTTGACATGACATGTGCGTATGAAATTAAGGCATATGCACTTACCTTTTCAAGATTTGTGGCAAATTCTATAGCATGCTCGGCAACAACAACGGGTATATGGTCACCAGCCACAGTCATATGACCTTAATCAACCACTTCATGAGGAGAACTCTGATAATCATCTCCTCCATGCACATTAATGACGGCCAGCTTGTGGAATCCTTTTTGTAAGATTACTGAATGCACACCAAATTCCACTACATGGTCAATTCACCTAATCAACGCACGTCTCTACATTGAGGAGACTTCTGTCCCCACTAACTCCGTGGGCACAACGTCTTCATTTGCACCTTCATGTCCACCTTACATCAAAAGCAAGATGTCAAAATCATTATTGCAAATTTGGACTTGGACATTATACTAATAGAAATGTTTACCATACAAATGCACCTTGTCTGCCAGGGTAAGACACCAAACATTTAGCTCGGATAAACACTAATATACAAAAAAACTGTACTTAATTAACGGCGATGTTTTCTAAGATAAGGGAAACCTAGAAACAAATATTGGTTTTGTTAACCATTCAGGTCAGACATATCGATCAAGGTAAACACACAATGTTTTTTTTCAGTTAACTATTGACTAACATGAACAGTAACATGTGAAGCTACAGCAAACTCAACTTGCATAGAAGTTATTCGCATAATGAAATGTTTAGTTGTCTACTATACAACACAGTAATATATACCATGGTCAACACACATGACAAGTCAGGTAAACTCCTCAATTACTGACTGATGTTTAAACACAATGTGCACTGTTCACAAATTGCACATTTATAGAAAGATAACCATCAAGTACTTGTTAAAGGTGCAAGGGTTATCATTAAGTACTTTTCTAGTTGTTTACCAACCAAATGACAAGTGTTTCCCACGATTAGTACAATTTATGATTTAGGTAAACACCTAACTCGGTAAATGATTACAACAACTAACATTGAATGATTTGAAATCACTAAGTTCAATTATCTGCATATGAAGTTTCAATATATGCTTCAACAAAAGTCGTTGACTGCAATAAGTAAGTGTGTTGTTTATCATACATATCGTACTAACATTAAGGGTAGCACCCATTGTCTCCTGGACCGTAAAGACGTCCTCCACAGAGATTTCCCTAGTTTAAGACCCCTCCTCTGCCAGTGTCTGCACATCGATGACCACACTTGCACCTGCTGAAGACGTCTACTGGGACTTGTTTCCTCCCCACACATTTTTAATGTACGTACAGTTTGTTGCACTTAGTACATTTAATTGATTCAGACACATATATGAGGTTCCAAAATATGCCTTCTCAGTTAGTGCTCCACTTACATTGTTATCAGCCCCAACTAGTTGCTTTGCAGATACGTGAACATGTTTCTTCGATCGCTTCTGATAAATGTACACGTTAGCGCATTTATACCTACCCTTCTTAACTTCTTGGTCAGGGTGTAGGTATGGAGAGGAATGCATTACAAAGGGGTTGCGTTGACAAGGAAGTGTCCTCACCCTCTTCATAATTAATGACATAGGCCATTCGTTAGCACACGTGACTAACCCATTACAAACATACCATCCTCAACCGGGTCTAACGGCATGTATGACAATGGCACACTATCACCTACTCAATCTTGACATCCTTTTCTTATCTGCAAAGGCATACATACTCGTGTGTTCATAAAACCATGCCTTCATTATATAATAGTTATCATCATATTCAAAAAATAACACATCTCATACTAATGTATTACATCACTTCTTTCCCATAAGTGAATATCATACATGCGACATCTTGGCAAAACCAATTTGCAAGTTCTTTGTTATTCGCATCTTCTCCTTGATTTCCTCCATAGCCTCCACCAAAAAGTCCCTCATTGCCTCTGACCAATTATACTCACCAACCTCGTCCATATCCTTAACCACAGAAATCAAATCCCATGTGACACCCCTTGCACACCGAAGGAAGAAGAGCCCACTAACAATAAGAAAGGTGTACAATTTTCTAAACGAACTAACCATCTGTACCTCATTATGCATGCTGCATAGTTCAAGTAAGACCAACACACAATTCTTGTAAATGCTTATGTCGCATTTGCCTCTCCCGAGACACACGCTCCTCCATTACTTCCTTTAACACCTCCTCCATCTCACTAGTATCCTCACTCCTTTCTTATGCAGCACACTCCCTAGTGGATAGGAGTCTCGTAAGCAAAGCCACACAAAAATATAAGAACGACACCTCTCTCTACCCTAATTTGAAGCACTTGATTTTCAGGTTGCATGCTTCTATAAGGATTTGTACGATGTATCAATCCATTGCAAAAATCTTGTAATCTAACACCGAACTGGACATATTTCCCCTAATAGCTTCCTTTTGGATGTCCGACAACTGGTCATTAAGTGCACACGCTTCTTTGAGTGCACAATGATGCATAATTATGACATTAACTCCTCTCACTGCTGCTTTGGGCCCTTATGTTCTCCTTAATCAATCGTACTTCTCTTCTAAACTTCCTCCACCTTTCCCTTACCCTTAACTTACACCCACTTCCCATGCCCACAACTTGGTTCCCCCCTCTCTCTACTGCGTTCTCACTGCATCCTTCCCATATATCATTCCCCACCTGCTGTTCAGCACAGCATGCATTGTGCCTCTTCTTCGAGCGCATCTCCGCCTTAAGGTGCTTGCTACTGCTTTTAATGACCTCAATATCTCTAGATGACTCTTAACGGCTATGCGTACTTCCCGTTTCTTCACTGTAATAATCAGGATCACTTTCTTCGCTTGTCCTCACTGATGTCTCTGGAGTCACAGGTGATTGGAGTCGTTTCCATCCACTTTGCAACTCCATTGCAAATACCTACAAAGCATACAACAATTCAACTAATGATACGAGCCTAATAACGTACTTCTCACGACCTTCACCTTCACCTTCCTTTACCCCACACTTACTTCTTCTAGGAAAGGATTTGCCCCCAAACAATGCATCTATTGGTTTACCACACAAGTGTATAAGATTTACTATGGTTAGCATATGCTGAAATTAGGATATACTTATCATTTACACCGTAATTACCAGTTACCCTTGTTTTCCATGGGAAAGGTGTTACTACAGACAAAGCACTCATTTATTTATCAAAGTACACCTGTCCACCACGGTAAATATAGAATGCAATTCAGGTTAACTGCTCAATTACTAACAGTTACTTCGTTTAACAGCCAACATTCGATAACGGTAGTTAATGATACTTTACTTATCAGTCCTCAATATTGTATTCACTTTTTTATTTGAAGAGGTTACCACAACCAAAGGTTCCACTTGGTCATCGCACAAATCAGCATTGTTTTACCATAGGCACCAACATTACAACCTAGGTTAACTTTTAAAGGACTAAACTTTATTAGCTTTAATAGCCAACATTCATTGGTTCCACCCAATGACAGTAAAATTAGTTGTTACAGCTACACCTATATCTTTTTCAAGGTAACAGGTTCCATACACAACGCCTACAATAGTTTTCCGAAGGGTTCCAACATGTTCACCACGGTATATAAAGGTTTTCATTTATGTAATCCACTCAATAACTAATACTTACTACATTGTTCATGGTAAGTCAATTGATGTACGAATTTGCACTTCAATTCTACATACATGCTCCAATTGCAATTCCATCTACATAGACAATCGCTCTAGTTCACTTTGGTATACATATGCACCTACCTAGGTCAACAACAACCTTCACTTTACAAAACTTTCGATTTTACATGGCATACCAAAGTCAACTTTACATAAATTTGTGCAATTCAAGCATCAGAATTTCAAATTCACTTCTAAAACATCTCCACCAACAGTTTTGACCAAGAAATTCCACAATACTTACTACATCTAGAAAATTCGAACAACTCACCTCAAATTGAACCTGAATGGGCCCTTGTAGTCTGTTGTTCGGGTGTTGTTGGCATTGTTCCGGTCTCCTTTGCTCTTGCCGTGGTCTCAATCTCCACTCTTCTTCTTTTACCCTGACCTTCTGCTCTCACTTTCTCTCTCTATTGTTACCTTATCTCTCTCTAAACTACCCAGTTTATGCAACCCAATGTTGTGGTCTTCAGCCTTGTTGTCACTGCTCTTCTTCTTCAACCTCTCCCTTTCAATTTTACTTTCTCTGTCTACTCATGCCCTAGTCTCACCCTACGGTTTTAATAAAGATCTCTGTTGTTTGGTAAGTGCTCCCCTAACTACTTTCTCCAACTGCACACTTGTTCACATTCACCCTCCCACTAAGGAGCAAAACAATCTCATTAAGAGTAATGTCTGTTGTTTGGTAAGTTAATATTTTTTTGTTGAAGTGGGTTGAAATTGGTTGAAGTTGAGAGAAATTGGTACATATTTTTGTGGTATGATAAATGGAAGTTGGTTGATGTAAAAAATGAGAATAATTTAATAAACGTTGCTGTAAATGCTAATACGTTAACAGTTTTCAAATTATCATGACTTTTTGTATCAAAAAAATTATATATGGCACTTTTTAATGTATATATTGATGGGCTTTTTATGCGTATAATTTTTACATAATAATTTACAAATTATTACTTCAATACACCAACACCAAAAAAATTATTATAGAGTATTTTTTTGGTTGAAAGCATAATTAATTTTCACTTAATAATTTATAAATTGTGAAAATTTAAAAGAAATGGATTGAAATTGGTTAAAGTGGATTAAAATTAGTCGAAATGGATTAAAGTTGAGCTGTTTAGATTAAAATTGATGAAAATATGTTGAAATTAATTGAAATATGTTGAAATTAGTTGATGTTGATAAAACAGAATTTACCCAAAATTTTTTTTTCAAAAAAAAAACAGGGCCCAACTTTAGCTAGATTCACGGGCTCTGTGCTTTTGATCAGTGTGAAATCATTCACTCTGCCCTCTGCAAAAATTGTAAGAATCTTTGTTCCCTTTCTACTTTATCGTCCCGTGCATGTATCTCCCAACACGTGCTACTGCATAGTGTTTTCTCCTACACCCCCCCCCCCCCAAAACAACCTAGCGGTTCTCATTCTTGACGAAATCTGCAGAAATGGAAGAAGACTGTGCAGAATGCAGCACATGGGAAAAGAGCATCTACTGGACCCATTTTCAAGCCATTCATTTCTGTCAGATTCTGGACTCTGATTTCCGCTCTCAACTTGTGAGTTACTTGTTCCTTCCTCCAACCCATTTTTCTTTGCATGTCACTCTTTGCTTATTGGTGATCAGCAATCATCAAAGTCTTAAGCTCTAATGATCAAGTTTTGTCTCTGCAAACTGATTGTCCTTGTAGATGGTTCTAGCCGCATGTTAAATTTGTCAGAAGTAGTCATTCTATTAAGTAATTCAGGAAATAATTTTGGACTGACAAATTATGCCTTACGTACTCCCAATCACACGCTGTTCATATACACAACAAAATTGTTCTTCGATTTTCTTTCCATGCGTGAATAATTTGAAGATGGGAGTATGCAGTCCTAAGGAGTATGAAGGCGTTGCTTAAGAATTAGAAAACATTGTCCGATTAAGGTGTTTATTAAAGCTCAAATTTATTGTTTGTCCATATACTCTGGACTGTTTCTGATTTCTGATATCAACTCTTACATTCTTAAGCTACTTTTTCAATTGCTCTTTAGGCGGACTTCAACGATTAGAAGAATAAAAATATGATACAATTGTTTAGGAAACTTACTTTAGCAGTCTTATTCATGTTCCAAATTACGCTTCCCTTTTAAATTTTTCTTAATAAAATAGAAAAGGAGGAGAGGGCTTAGCTAATGAGGCCTCTTGTCCTGACTTCTTCTACCAAATTTAAGGGCCTATGTAATTATCTGTTTGCTGAGTTGCTTTCTGATATAAATAGTCAGGAATGCTATTAGTGGCATAAGAGTTCCATAGCAGATTAATGTTAAAACCCTTTCAACACCACCTAACTCCATGAAGGGGGGGGGGACTTGGCACCTCTCAAGCAACCAACTCAATGGAATCGAAAATTTAAGTTGCCGGTTGAAGGCCTAGGAAAAGTTGTGATATACTCTAATACACCCCCTAGCTTAGATGCCTTTTTGGGATTGAAGCACGGTGCTACATAGGCAAACAAGCAAAGCTCCTCCAACCTTGCTCAATGTCCATTTACTGAGCCTACTGATATTCAAACTTGATATTTCTTGACTAGATAGGGTCTGATACCATGTCATGAGTTGGTGCCATGGAACCGCTCCTAAGAAAGGTTTTGTAGTATGTTCTCCAATAATACACTCTATGACAGAGAAATCTGCTTTCCTCTCCATAAACAAGGTCTGTTAAAGGCATGACGTCCTTTAGGATGCATCAGTTAACGCTGTTACTTGAAAGAGATACTCGCTGACCTTCTAAAACGACCCCCCTGCAAGTATAGAGATTGCAATTGGGTCAAGCCTGGCATATTGTCAGCAAGCGACAGATTAATGACGCCCAGCATAGTGTCTACGCTATATCAGTCTTCTGAATATAACAGTTTGTTGTGTTTCGGGCATTGAACTGCCAGAAAAGGGAAAGGATAGCAACAGCGACTGCCGTGAGTGGCACATCACACTAGCTGTCATAATTTTCTTCACTATCACTGAACTGAAAATATTTAGACAACGAAACGGCAAAAGAGGAAGGATTTCCTGCTTAGTGGGAAACTAGGTCACTCTGAAGGAAAAATTGCACTGTTGCAAAATTCACTCACTCACTTTCGGGCAAAGTGATGGTAAGCAATTTTCCTTAGCTTCCAACAAGGTGAACTTATATGCATAATAGGGGAAATCCAGTTGCTGATCTAAAAAAGATAGCTTTTCTCATCTCAGCTTCATCCATTTCAACCACTTTTCCTAGTTAGTAATAAGTTCTACCAAATAAAACTCTTGGATAATGGTCAATTACTTGTTTCATATGGTTTTCAATATCTCTAACACGGAGTTTATAACTCAAATAACCTAAGATCCTAAGAATGTGTATCTATCCATATAACCTGACATTATGAACAACATGTATAACTTCAAATCGAATGCTTTGTTGCAAAAGTAGTAGATTTAGGCATAATGTAGTATCATATTTCTTGTGGCATATTGAAGTATCCTTATGTAGGGATTTTAGGGGATGCATATACAGATGCAATGTTGCAGCTTGTCAAATTAGATCTTGTATATGAATGCATTTAGCCATTTATACCATCATAGGATTTCCAAGTGTGAACACCTTCCTTTTGCATGCTTGATGCCTTAGCTAAAATAAAAGAGAATTTAACAATAATTATGATTTTCTAGATGATTCCCAGAAAGTTCGCTATCTATGCAAGGGGGAAATTACAAGACAAGGTCTCCTTGAAGGGCCCTAGTGGCACTACAACATGGGAAGTAGGGTTAGAAACAAGTGGCGATATGCTATTTCTCAGAGATGGTTGGACAGAATTTGTGAATGCTTACTCTCTAGAAGAGAATGACATCTTGATCTTCAAATATAATGGAAACTCTTGCTTCAGCATATTGATCTTTGACCGAAGGAGTTTGTGTGAGAAAGAATCATCATATTTCATTAAAAAATGTGGCCATTCAAGGCATGGTAACAAGAATCAGAAGGGATTTTTAAAGGATATTCTGGAGGAGTTTACCCAAGAGTACTCATATGAAGAATTGAAGTTAGGCCTCTCAAAGAAACCAAGGAAGCTAAATGATGAACAGAACCTGATTTCTGTAGAGCAGATCACTTCTGACATCCCTGAGGCGAGTCATATGAAAGCTACTAGTATTGATGTTGTGACAGCTAAAGAAAGACCCGGAGATCAGCAGAAATCAAGGAGTTCGGAATTGGTGAAGCCTCCCTATGGTATGATGCCTTTAGACTTGTGAACCGGTCATATCTCCCTTTGCCTCCCCCTTTCCTTTTCCCCCAGAGGAGTGAGGTTCATAGTTTAAAAATAAGAAGGTTCTTAAACCAAGGACCTAACGTACAATGCTTTAAATCTTGAGCATTAGATAAGATTGGTTTCATAGCTATAATTGAAGAGAAATAGGACTAGTGAAATCCTCATAATATATGACAGGCCATTTGGGAATATCTCCACTTGTGGGGTGATGTTGCGAACATTTGGAGTGAATCTATCAATATCAAATTTAAAATGGGAAGCATTTTTACCCAAAGACCTAATATGCAGTTCTTTCATCCGAATGATGGGCAGCTTCGTTAGCTGTATATGAGAGAAATGGGACTAGCTAGGGTACTTGCACGTAAGCTTGCTTAGGGGATCCACACTGGATGGTCGTGTGTTGCTAAATGCCATATTCAGTTTCATGTACCTATAGGTATCATATTTAGATTAATGAAACCCGGAAGATTTTGCCTTTTGTCTCTGTTGAATTAATTCCTGATAGATCATGCTTGTTTATGCCTGAATTGTTCAGAACAATGTATTGCTTCTGATGTCCCCAAGAGAAGCCTTACAGCAGCTGATTATATTGATGTTGAGGCTCCCGAAGAAAGACCCAGAAATCAGCTGAAATCATGGAGTTGGCAACCGGTGAATCTCCCTCGTGGTATGATTTCTAAAGACTTGCTGACTGCTAATGTCTCCTTTCTCCCTTCCCCCGTTTGTGTGGGAGGAGTGAGTCATAGGGCATCAAAATCACATTGAAAATTGGAAGGATTTTTAACCAGAACCTAATATATAATGCTTTAGTCTTAAGCAACCAGAGAATGAGAAATAGGTCTAGCAATCGCTGTCTTTTGGAAACAACGTCTCTACTTGTAGGTTTTGATCGCTTACATGTAGATCTCCTTCAAGGGATCTGCATTGTGTGGTGGTGGTGGTGGTGGTGGTGGAGTTAAGTTTCCATATTATTGCATTGTGCATACATTAAGCTATGTTATTTATCAATTTCTAAAGGCTATGCTTTTTATGTTGCTTAAACGAATTCTTGGTGTTTGGTTATCTATGCCTGTTTGCAAAAATTAGTCACTGAGAAACAGAAGCCTCCCATGAAAGTTCTCAGCATAAATGCAGCAGCTCTTTGTTCCAAAAGGGCAATATCTGAGGAGCAGAAGCAGGCAACACTACATATGGCTAGGAAGCAGCTTACTGCAGATAGTTTTCTTGCAGTCATGCGACCTTCGAGTGCCTCCCGGCCCTACTATCTGGTACTCTTGATTTATTGTTGTTTTTCTCTTGCACTAGCCACTTGGATGGCTGCCGGGAAGTCAGCATTCGAAAAGATATGGGAAAACTAGATTTGACTAGATAAACATGAATCTCAATCTGGACCCCAGTTATTGAAAGAAACACAATGGGACATGACAGAACCTGATTTTTGACCTGAAATCAACATGATTTGACTGTTAAACAGTCAATTACTGTTTGTGGCTAAATCTAAATTCTTTCAAATACTGACACAAAATTGACACGATTTTAAATGGATGAACATGAACTGGCCTTTGTGCCAGCTGGACATGTAAAGAACGGATACTGCTCTAAATCACTTGTTTATGTTGCAGAACATTCCGGCAGCATGGATGAGCCAGCACATTACATTAAGGACTCAACTTGTGCAGCTTAGAAGGAATGACAAAACATGGGCAACTAAACTTCAATGCCGCCCCAATGGAAGGGCAGGGCTTGCTGTTGGTTGGAAAGAGTTTGTTCTCGACAATTACTTGGAAGAATTTGACGTGTGTGTTTTTAAGCTTGCAAGCCAAAAACATGAGGCCGTTATCCTCGATGTTAGTATATTTCGGGTTGTTCCGGATGCAGCGAAATCAATGGAGGAGCATCCAGCACCCACAAATAAGCCCTCTGAGGTTGGCGTGATGAGAAAATTTTCAAGCAGCATTGATGTATGAGCAAGCTGTACCTCCAGTAAGCTAAGTCTGACTGCTTTTTGAATCTCTGTAGACTTCTGTGATGCAGATGGATATCTTAAGACTGAAACTATGATGTGCTGAAATTTATGCTTTCTTTTGCTCTGTCGAGATGTGATTCTGAGCTCCTATCTTGTTCTGGTCTTCAGGGAAAGAAGATTCCAGTGTGACCTTTTAAATGGGAAAAAGAATGGTAGTCAGACTGAAACATCTGTCTTTTAAGACATCTGATGAAATTGGGACGATATAGAGAAGAGAAATCTGAAGTTTGAACTCAACCATCTCAAATAACAACTTACTAGCTTTTATGAGGAGAAAAATTGATGTTTATGATTGGTCGATAATCCCCGACCCATTATGAGTAGGAATGACTCAATTCAGTTAACAACTATCGAATTTTGTTCATAAAAATAAATATGGTACTGTAAAGTCAAAGAAATAAGTAGTATGAACTTGTATGGGACAGCTAGCACATCTCGAAGAAGCAAGAGATTGTAATTCTTGAATTTTGCAACGTTTGGCATGGTTAATCTCTGTTAAGAATGTCGGGTATGAACAAGCATCTGTAGTATGGTGGCCAGGGTGACTCCAAATCAGGTCTCTGTGACAAGCTTAGATCAGCTCAACTCAGTGAAACTCTTACTAGAATTTGCCTTTGGGATTCTAAAATCCGCAACATTTATTAGTCCAACCAACCAGAAAAGAAGCATACGGACATGCTACAGCAGAAATAATAGTATGGCCGCAACAAAATTAATGAACTAAAATTAGCTAAATTTTTCAAAGAATGGCTTTTATAATCACATGGTGTAGATGCCTTTGTTGCAGATTGCTTAATCTAAGCGATACATGGAAATCATGTCTAAAAATCCGGTTTCAGTTGGATCCTCACTCAAAAAGGAGCCCAGAAAAGAAATATGATTTGTAGACTGCACCCACCTAAAACATGCTACAAACTGTGCGATGAGGAAACTACTCTTCTTGCTGAGTCTTGATTTCACCGTTTGTTAGAACAAGTGGATGACAAGGAGTGATGGGTTGCTAACTAA
Source organism: Lophocereus schottii (assembly GCA_002740545.1). NCBI lineage: Eukaryota > Viridiplantae > Streptophyta > Magnoliopsida > Caryophyllales > Cactaceae > Lophocereus > Lophocereus schottii. The sequence goes on from NCQV01082419.1 coordinate 11,908, forward strand.
TAAAAGCCATCATCAAAGAGGTTAATAATTCAAAGCCAATACGTCTTTTGAAGTGCCAATGCAAGCCTCGCTGCAAATAGCTGCGCAGCTTATAATGAAGCAAAGACATGAAGAAACCTAGAGACTATGAACTGCAATCTAGCAAACAAACTGCGCTCTTAAAACAGAAGCCAATACATAATTTCATGTAAACCACAGGAAAGTAATCAGTGAAATGAATGTAGTAGATGCGGAAGCATAGAAGTATGTGGATGTTCGAGAATATAAAGCAAGATCAACAAGACAATGGTGGATACAAGAATTTTACATGAAAATCCAAATCAGGAGAAAACTACCGGTGGCAACAACGGCGCAAAGATCCAATATAATATGAGTGATATGAGTGAGTACTAAACGATCAGTATTGTGAATCAAAAGAGATCAATACAAAGAGAGTGAAGATTTTAAACCTTCAACAAGATCAAAGAAATAAAATTCTTATAACTCTCACTCAATATGATAGTGAGTACAAAACGATATCCATTTAATTCGAATTGTGCATGTGGTGAATGTCGGCTGCACTATAGGGAGCGGGCCATAAGGAGGGAGTGTGCAATTGGTGTTGGATGCGCATATGGTCTATACGTCACCACAGCTGTTCTATGAAAGCAGCCACTACAACTGTTGAGTTTTATCTCATATGCTTCAGGGATATCGTTTGTGATTCAAGGATTTGTTGCTGTTCTTGGTTCATTTGCTCTTTGTAAATGCTAATGTATCTCTAGTGGAGGCTTGTTGGTTTTCAACTATCAGAGCATAAAGGGTGTTGGAGAGAACAACCAAAAAAAGCATTTATGCAGTGCTAGAAATTAGTTATGCTGAGCTGGGAAGTTTGTTGTGCTAAGTTGCAACTGACTAGATATTTCTTCCCAGCATATCCTACATATAAAAGGAAGAACATAGCCTTGAGTAGAGGCAGAGAAAATACATTCTCATTTAATGCAATATACAGACATTTCTATCCCATTTTGATTGTTTCTTTTTGTTTCATCCATTATGCATCCCATGACATGAATTTGGTTCAAGAACAAATTCTAGATTGTAATCTAGAATTTTACATGGTATCAGAGCTATAGATCTTGGCAAACATTTCACTAGCTTCTCTTGTATTTTTTGATTGCTCGATTATTTGTATCATCATTCTATGATATTGATCATCGTCTTGAATCTGTTCAATTCAATTCCTCTGGTTGCGTTCTTGATTCTATTCGTTCTGCAATTTTATAGAATATTTTCATTCTTCTTGTTTGATATAAGCATAATGTGGCTGCTAATTCAGAAAATAACATTCCGTTTAGCAATTATAAGCTTGATCTAGGGCATGTTTTGTTTTTGCATCACTCTAATAATACAAATTACAGTTTAACCAATGAGCTGCTCGATGTGGCAATTATGCACAGTGGAAAGGTTCATGTAAAATCTCTTTGAGTGCTAAGAACAAGTTGTCTTTCATGAATGGAGATTATGGAAAACTTGATGGTAATTCACCTCTTCTTCCACTTTGGGAGAGGTATAGCAGTATGATAATTTCTTGGTCACTAAATTCAGTGAAAAAAGGACATTGCATTGAGTATCATTTACAGTCCTACTACTGCTCAGATTTGGAAAGATTTCTCGCAAAGGTTTAATCTCAGTCAAGGCACTAAGATTTACCAATTAAAGAAGGAGTTGAGTAACATATCTCAAGGAAATCTTTCTATTAGTGCATATTTTACTGAATGTAAGGAACTGTGGGATGACTATGTTGTCTTAGTTGGACCTTGCTCTTGTGCTTCAATTGGTTCAGCAATGAAACTGATGGAAAGGTAACACTTACTGCAGTTCTTGATGGGACTCAATGATAGTTACCTGGCAGTGAGAAGCAACATATTAATATTGAAGTCTTTGCCCTCTGTCAGTAAGGCCAGCAGCATGGTACTTCAAGAAGAGTAACAAAGGGAAATTAAGAGTGTTGTCAATCCTCTTGAGACTGAATCTTCAACTTTCTTAATTCATCAGAGGCAGTAGTCTTTTCTAAACAAATCTTCAGTCCATTCTACATCACATGGTTTACATCATACTCATGCCCTTTTTGGTTCACAGCCTCCATCTTATTTACAACCCTTTCACAACAATCCTGCTAACAGAAGATCCACTTTACAGTGCAACTACTATAGGAAGCCAGGGCATACAATTGATATGTGTTATAAGCTACAAAGAATGAGAGGCCAAAATGACAGAGGAAGGAGATGGGTAGCTATAGTTCAGCAGAATGATCCAGGGGTTTCCCTTACTAATTCACCATCAGCTCGGTCAACAAGGCTTCAAGCATTGGCCTGAGAACAATGTGAATAACTCATTACACTATTAAGCAAGCAAAACATAGAAGTTACACCAAATTTAAACAACCAGCAGTCAGCAGCTTATCTAGCTGGTAAGTCATTCTGCTTGTTTACTACATAACCTAAAATGAAATGGATTGTTGATAGTGGAGCCGCTAGCCATCTTACTCCCCATCTTTCTTTGTTTAAATCTTATGTACCTATTTCAAAAACTTGCTTTATAAACATGCCAAATGGAAGGTAAGTTCCAGTCAAGAATATAGGGGCTGTGGTTCTTAATAATAACATCACATTGTAAGATGTACTTCATGTGACAGATTTTCAGTTCAGTTTGCTTTCAGTAAGCAAACTAGCTAAGCATCTATCTTCTAATTGTCTTCACACCTAATTCTTATTACATACAGGGCCCTATGAGGAACAACCAATTGGTTCTTAGTAAGGAACATTGAGGTTTATATTTGGTCAGTTTAGTACCCTTAGCCACCGGATTAATACAGCAGTCATAGTTTGGTACAAGTTGTTTGTCAGTTTCAGAGTTATGGCATTGCAGATTGGGGCATCCATCCTCTCAGCATATAGGTCACATTCAGAATGTACCTTACAAAGGACCTACTACAATTTGTAGTATATGTCCACAAGCTAAGCAACATAAGCCTTCTTTTCCTTGAAGTGCTTCAAGAGCAAACAAAGCCTTTCAGCTGTTACATGTAGATATTTTGGGTCTATATAGGATAGCCACATATGACCGTTATAAGTTGTTTCTTTCTATCGTTGATGACTATTCAAGAGCTACTTGGATTTTTCTATTGTCCCACAAAAGTAATGCCTTCTCCATGTTGGAATCCTTCCTTACATACATTAATACTCAGTTTAACACTCAAGTTCAAATCATCAGGTCTGACAATGGTCAAGAGGTTGGAGATAAACATGCAATAGCATTCTATAAACAAAAAGGCTTTATTCATCAAACTTCTTCTACAGATTCTCCACAGTAAAATGAAATAGTTGAGAGAAAACATAAACAACTTTCAGAGATTGCAAGGGCAATAATGTTTCGATCACAAGTGCGTATAAGATTTTGGGGTGATTGCATCTTAACAGCTACTTACTTAGTGAATAGATTGCCTAATTCTGTGCTTAGCTTAAAAACTCCTCATGAATTGTTATTCAATACCAAGCCTACATATAATCATTTGAAGAATTTTGGGTGTCTATGTTTTATGTTAACTTTGAAGCATGGTAGAACCAAATTTGAACCAAGGGCACAACCATGTGTTTTTCTTAATAAGAAGCCTACAAAGTTTACAATATGGTTACCAAACAAATACACTACTGCAGGGATTTAATGTTTCATAAACATTACTTTCCTTTTCAGTATATACACACTTCAGATTTGGTATTACCAAACAGTATTTTCCTATCTTCAAATTACGGAAATGATGGTTCAACAATCTTTCCTGATATCTCTATGCCTGCAGATCAAATAGTCTCTTCTCAAGCACCTAACACTGCTTAAAACTCATGACCTAGCATCCCATTTCCATCTTCCACATCATCATTTCCCCAGGTGCCAGTTTCTTAACCTCCTATTTCAGTATCAACAACTCCACCACAACTAAGAAGATCTACTAAAGCTAGGAAGCCTCCATCATATTTGCAGGATTGTATGTACTCTCATAATTCCCCGACTTATCATTCTATTTTTTCACATTGGTGTAATCTAGTACATTTTTCTGCCTTAACTCAAGCTAATACCAAAGCATTTCTCAACTTTATCATTTACATGAGCCAACTTCTTACAGAGAGGCTGCTACTTCACCTCACTGGATAACAACTATGCAAGCTAAGATAGATGTCTTAAGGGCCAATAATACCTTGGTTGAAGTTAATTTGCCACCTAGTAAAAGAGCCATAATTTCAAAGTGGGTTGACAAAATTAAACTCAAGAAAGATGGTTCACTAAAGAGATATAAACCAAGACTAGTTATCAGAGGAAATACACAAAAGGAGGGTATTGATTACAATAAAACATTTTCACTTGCAGTCAAGATGACCACAATCAGAACAATTATTGCACTAACAACAATAAGAAATTGGTCTCTTTATTGGTTAGATGTTAACAACGCTTTCTTACATGGTGATTTGCATGGAGAAGTTTACATGAAGATGCCAGAAGGAATTTCTAATCCTTAGAACAAAGTGTGCAAACTCCAGAAGTCCTTGTATGGTTTAAAACAAGCTTCCAGACAATGACACTCTAAACTTGTTGATTTTTTAAAAAGTCAAGGATACACTCAATCTAAGAATGACTATAGTCTTTTCTTAAAGCAAACAGGGTAGCACATGACCATTGTAGCTGTTTATGTTGATGATATACTCATGATTGGTTCGAATCATAAAGAAATACAAGCTCTTAAACACAGCTTGCATGCATCATTTGGCATAAAAGACTTAGGTTTGTTGAATTAC
>NCQV01082419.1:16791-32935 GCA_002740545.1 Lophocereus schottii
CCTAGACAGGCTATCCAGGTGTTATGATAATAGGTTCGAATTGCCTACATTAGGTGAGTAAGAAGTATATGCTCCGCTTGTAATTGAGAGCTTAAAGAGATTTTGGGGCTCGAGTTGGGAGGGGAATTGTTCCTTTTATACACTAGTAACCTCCTTGGTTTCTTTTTAATGAAAACACTTATTACTCATCCCACCAAAAAAAAAAAAGCAGTATATGTATGACACAGAAAGGACTTGTATTTGAATTTAGGAGCCCTTGGGAAAATAAGAGTATTTCCCCACCAATATCAGGCCACAGAGGGGAATTGCCTTAACCTATTTCTTAATAGCATTTGGCCTTCGAGCTAACAAAGACTACTTAATATGATATACCTCGGAAGATGGAAAAAAGAGGGAGGCACCAACATTAAATAGCGGTTGTGGACAAGCACATTCTAGTTTAGGTTTTCATAGGCATCAACATTAAAAAGGAGCTGTGGACAAGAACATTATAGTCTAGAGTTTCATAGTTAAAACAATTCATAATCTTGAGAAGAAATACAACTTATATTCTTTGGGTCCATCACTCAAAAAGATGGAGAAGTTGACAAAGGTATCAATATATCATGCAATAGGGTTGCAAAAACAGAGTGTTTCAGTGGTCTCCTATAACACACAACAAGAAAACACTATTTATAATCAAACGAGGGATCTACTATAAGGTTATCAAGCCTACAATGTTGTAATGTGTTGCAGTAGACATGAAGCCGTAATTTGAAAGATAAAACAAAAATGAAGAGATGAGGAAAAGGGCAAGGATAGAACTTGCTAATGATATGATACAGGAAGGAAAAACCAAACTAATAGATTTAACTACGAAAGAATAACTACAAAAACCACTGAATTGTTAACTATGAACTGAATCATCTAAATTATAATGTGAAATTCTGTGAACTTATAATAGGGTAATGTAACCTTTGGACTTTAGGTATTCTGTCAATAGCTAAAAATCTACAAAACTATGATGTGAAATGTCACTTCCCTATCGATTAGTAGTTCTCTATAATGTATGATCTTTGCCATCTCTACCTACTAGTGGCATCATTTAACATATGTGCTTTGGTTTCTCTGCTTACTGGTACAGCGATGTAACATATGGCCTTAGATTTCTGTGCTTGTTGACAGATTCATGCACTTTGATTCCTCCACCCATTGACAAAGCTCTATAACATATGAACTTCGATTTTTCTGCCTAGTAGTAGATTTATGTAAGATATGTACTTTGTTTCTTGGGTCTATGGGCAAGGATGCCTATAGAGAAAAAGTTACTTACATCTGGACCTCTCCAAATCCCGTGAAGCCGGAACCTACACTGGGAGGTGGAGGTGGTGCTGTTGTTGGATGAACTTTGGTTTTAATGGTCGCTGCTAGAGTAATGTGACATATGAACTTTGATTTCTTTGCCTGCGGGCAGAGATATAAACTTTGATTCCTTTGCCTATTGATGGAGCTTTATAACATATGAACTTTAATTTTTCTACCTATTGAGAAAACCATGTAATATATGAGCTATGATTACTCTACTTGTTAGCAAAGTCTTGTGCCATATAAACTACATTGTTTAAGTTGGACATGACAATTGGCATGATGTAGATAGTTAATTAAGATAGTTTTATGGTAATATATACAATAAAACTATTATGTATAGCACTCCAATTCTAGTTAAAAAACTACAATAACAACTCCCACTATAGGTCCCACCTTTGTGGTGTCCGGAGAGATCCAGAGTAGACGGTCTTATCTTGATGGACATCCCTGCCAAAAAAGAGACTAACTTCTAGAGACCCACATTAAAATTTCCTAAATATTTTAGAAGGTGAAACCTTTTGACAGGTAAAAGGTAATCTACATGAGATATTAAATTCAAGTGGCACTAAACAAATATAAAAATGATATACGAGAGGTGACTGCTATACCTAGCTAATCCGAGGTAGGATAATAATAATTCTATCGATATGAGGATACTACTAGCAACCTAGAAAAAGAGTAAACACAAGTTAGAATAGCAATCAATACAATACCACAATATTTCCTGTCACTCCAAAGCCAAAGAATAGCACATAGCCCACTACCTTTATTCCGCAATCTTAATCTTATACCTCCATCCCTATCTTGAACTATGCCCTCTATTAGTCCTCAAAATTTCAAATCCCATTTAATCACCTTATTCTAGCTTTTTAAAATGATATATGCCTCTTTTGCAATCAGAAAGGTCAATTGTCTCACACCTCCTCACAAGTACATCCACACTCCTCCTTCTCATATGACCAAACCATCTATGTGTATTATCTCTTAACTTATCTTCTATGGGCACCACTATTATGTTGTTTTTAACGACCTTATCCCTAATCCTATCTAATCCTGTATGACTCTAAAAACGTCGAATCATTCTCATCTCAACTGCCATCAACCTCCGAATTTGGGTCTTTTTTATTGGTTAACACTCTGAACCATATAGCAATGCTAATTTAACTGCCATATAAAAAGTTTTGCCTTTTATGCTACAGAGATCCTCTTATCACACAACACTCCTGAAGCAAGCTTCCATTTTTTCTAATATTTTAAGTCTTCGTCAATATCCTATTTCTCTTGAATCATCGAGCCCATATATCTAAACGTCTCAAACCTTGATATTGCCACTCCACCAATGGTAACTTCTCTCCCTCTTCCTGTCCACTGGAACTACATTTTAAGTATTTAGTTTTTAATTTGCTTAATTTGAAACCTCTAGACTTAAGAGTGTGCCTCCATTGCTCTAAGTTAAATTAACTTCTCTTTTCTCATCGATAAAGACAATGTCATTCACAAATAGCATGTACCATGGTACTTTATCTTGATGAACTACATTTTAAGTATTTAGTTTTTGATCTACTCAATTTGAAACCTTTAGACTCAGGAGTGTGCCTCCATTGCTGTAACTTAAATTAACTTCTTCTCTTTTCTCATCGACAAAGACAATGTCATTGAAGAATAGCATGCGCCATGGTACTTCATCTTGGATCTCTGATATGAGTTCATCCATTACAATAGTGAAAAGAAGGGTGCTTAAAGCTAATCCTTAATGTAGCCCAATATAAACAAAAAATCACTAGTTATCCCTGTAAGGTCATCTGTACTCCTTTGTATGTCCTTAATAACTCAGATATACCCTGTCAACATTCATTTCATCTCTAAGTATTTCTATAGCACTTCATGCGGAACTCTGTTATATACTTTCTCTAGGTTTATGAGCTCTATGTGGAGATCCCTTTTTCTACCCTTGTACAATTTCATAAGCCTTCAAATGAGGTGAATTAGTTATGTTGTGGATCTACTAGATATAAAACCAAACTGGTTCTAAATATCATTCCTTAATGTCTTCTCCAACACCTTTTCCCATAACTTTATAATGTGACTAACTTGCTTTATGCCTCTATAATTATTATAGTTTTGAATATCTCCCTTGTTCTTATTAAGCAGGATGATTATACTGATTCTCCACTCAAGGGGCGTCTTTGCAATCCTAAGAATAATAGTGAAAACCTTCGTTAACCACTTCAGTCTCTATTCACCTAAACACTTCCATACTTCCATAGGGATTTGGTTTGGGCCCACAGCCTTTCCAATCAATCTCTGCCTTTGGGCCTCTTTAATCTTAACTTCATTGATAGGGTTGCAGACTCGTAAGTTTTGAAGCCTCTCATGGCACCCTTGCTCCTTCCTATGGAGATTCCCCTTCATATCCCTGTTGAAGAGCTTGTTAAAGTACCTTTGCCATCTTTTCTCTATTTTTGTTTCCTCGACTAGGACCTTACCATCTTCATCTGTGATACACCTTGCATTGCCGAAGTCTCTTGATTTCCTTTCCGTAGCCCTTTGTAGTGTAAATACCTCATTTTCACCGTCCTTAGTATTGAGTTTTTGGTATAACCTCTGATAGGCGATGTTTTTAGCAACAGTGACTGCTTACTTTGCTACCTTTTTTGCTGACTCATTTCTAACTTTATTAACCTCTTTTACTTCATCAGTCAAGCTATCGATTAAAATAGCATAAGCACTTATTTCTCCTTGAATTTCTCTTTTACTTCCTTATTCCACTAGCAAGCTTCTTTTATTCCGCATCCACCTCCTCTAGAAGTTCCTAAAATCTCCTTAAGCCAACCTTTGAATGCACTCAACGTCATCTACTTTTTACCAACCCTCTTTTACCTTAATCTTGTTTGATAACTTTGATGAATTCTTATTAGTAAGATTCCACCATTAAACTCTTGCACTCCCGACACTTTTCTTCTTCCTCTTTAAACTTTCAATCTCCATATCCATCACCAATAACTTATGTTGTGGTCCCGAATGTTCACTTAGCATGACTCTACAGGCTTTGCACAACCTCTTATTGTTCACTGTAATTTGGATGAAGTCAATTTGAGTCTTCGTGATGCCACTCTTAAAGGTCACCAAATGATCCTCTTTCTTCTTAAAACAAGAGTGTACAACCAAAAATTCATAGGCAATTGCAATGTCCAGAATCGATACCCCTCCATTATTTCTTCCGCATAACCAAAGCTTTCGTGTATTGTATCATACCCATTACCCTTTGGCCCAATACGTCCATGAAATCACCTCCTAGGAAAAGTTTCTCACTTTAAGGCATACTCCGAATAAGCATATCCAAGTTCTCCCTAAATTACTCCTTAATATCATCCATTCAACCTATTTGTGGCGCATATACTAACCATATTTTGAATTTCTGACCCCACCACTAACTTATTTGGCATAACGTGGTCACTTTTATAACTCACCTCTACAGATAATTAGCCAAATCCTTGTCGATTGAGATACCCGCTCCATTTTTAGCTCTATAGCCTATGTAATCAAACATATTTATATAATGTGTAACCTGGCTCCAATCTCCATTTCTAATAGACACTACTTTTAAAAATCCAACTCAACTATTAACTTGAGTCAATTATAATACAAGTAATGCAAAAGTACCTTTCTAACTTCCACAAATTTATACAATTAAACCAATTAACCTAGAAAATCACAATCACTTCAACCCCTTTTCATGCTTAATTGTATGAATTATGAAGTAATCCACTTAATTTGTGTAATACTCATGCTTGTATTCAAATCCAAGTCAATGTAACATATTCAAATGTTTAAATCCCACTATAAATTTCCATTCGATTAACCCAATGTACCCTGATTGAGGAAAAACTCGATTCTTCCTAATGGGCCCATACAAGTCCAACTTGCAGACTAAGCCCATATGTGGAATAGTCGGCCCAAAAAGCACCACCCTAGGGGTTCCCTCGAGCCCATACCTGGGCCTATAGGCCCCAGGATGCGTCCCTAGAGGCTCTTTTTAGGCCCTTCCACTCTGAGACCAGCAGCCCATGTGGGCACTCTATGTAAGATTACTGTTATACCCTTTTTCTGTGAAGACTATAAATAGTTACATGTCTTCATCGGGAAGGGGGTTGGCATATCCATCCACTGAGCTCTCATTGTTCTCTCTCTTTCTTTTGACCTTTTGACGTGAACCTAAGACTAACTTGACTGTCGGAGAGTCGTTCTTCGGTCTATAACCCGGGGTTGCCCTTTTTGCAGGGGAGGTCATTCCAGGAAGAGGACGTCGAGTGTTGAACGCTAGCTGTCAGATAAACTTGGTCCTTTGTCCCACGCCATTAATAACCGTACCCTAAACGATTTCATCCAGAATTAGATTGGCGTCATCTGTGTGGAAGGAATGGTAGCAATGTTAGTGAGCAAAACAACACGGGCACGGACTCGCAGGGATATGGCCCTCGCAACTGAGACCTCTGCGCCTCCTGTGGTGCACGATGCCTCTGAGAGTTCACGGTCGAGCCCTCGAGCGGCTAGGACATCACCTTCGAAGCGTGAGGCTTGTGTCACGGTGGACGCTCTGAAGAGCCTCATGTCCACTATGGCAGACGCCATCACACCCTAAGTCTTTGAGTAGGTCATAAGAGCTATGGAAGCAGGAAGTTCGGCCAGGCCGCATCCTCCCTTCGACCACCTGCCGGTCCATGAAGGCGAACCCTCTCACTGGCCGGAGGGAATACCATCTCCCTGCCATGCCTCTCACCGGCCGGGAAGTATCTCAATCACGCCAAAGCGGACGGCCCAATACGGGGTAGCTAGGACGACGTGCGGCGACGAGACCTGCCGGCCGCCGCACACAAGGGGCACCCACCGGATCAGCAACTACTTATACACCCTACATAACACATTCCAGGTGAACTGCTTGGCTTGAGGAGCAGGAACAGACTTCTCGGTCATTGGGAGAGGCCTCTGGTAGGCGCCGACCAAGTCCGGAGCATTGCACTTACCGGGACCATACTCAGAGCTCGCCTCCAAGGGGGACACAAGGTCAGGAGCTGTGCCTTGGGGACTGATCTCCCCTCAGAATGCCGAGACATGTTCTGGAGAGGACGAGCCCTTTGGGCATTGAGGTCGAACGCCATCCTGAAACCCCTATCAATGTGTCGGGAACGGTCGCTCGGCCAACTACTCTTCCTTTCTCCACCCCGTTTAGCACCGAGATAATCAACACTTTGGACAACGGGAAGGTTAAGATGCTAATATTAGATCTCTGTGATGGGACGGCAAGTCCTGAAGAGCATCTAGGAGTCTACAAGGCACAGATGTATGTGCAGGATGTGGACGACGCCGCTTATTGCCGCTATTTCCCTGCTATCTTAAGGGCAGTGGTGCAATCATGGCTTAATGGTCTGTCACCGGAAGTTTTATGTGTTTTTAAGACTTGGTGGATAAGTTTGTTAGCTAATTCATCACTAACCAGAAGGAAAGAAAGACTAGCATCCTCCTATCAAAGATCAAGCAGGAGCCATAGGAGTCCCTCGCTGAGTTTGTTAAGCGCTTCCATCAGGAGGCAGTGCTGAACCCCGACTTGGAGCACGGGATGACATACACCTTCTTCTTAAACAGCCTTAAGAGCGGCCGCTTTAAGTTCTCCTTCGCAGAGCAGAAGGAGACGACGCTGGCTGAGGCCCTGAGGAAGGCCGCAAACTTCATCCGAGCCACTGAGATCCACGCCAATAGCTCGGATGCCCTGAAGAAGGCAAAGGCCTAGGGGGATAAGAACTTTAATCGCAGCGACAAGAATCCCGGCCCTCGGGAGAGGAGGCTGCAGTTCGAGGCAGTTGACCATCGGTTTAGCACCGATGCTAGGAGCATCCTCATAGAGGTCAGAGGGCATCTTATGCGGCGGAGACTGCCTCCTATGACCGCGCCCCCCAAACCACGGAATACCCGGAAGTATTACGAGTTCCATAAAAAGAGCGGACATACCATGACTGAATGTCGAGAGTTGAAGAAAGCCCTTCACGAACTGGCAAGCAAGGGTTAAACTGACCGATTCCTAAAAAGAGGACCATGGTTCCTCCGACGAGAGCAAAAACGTACTCCAACCCCGTCGTGGGACGAGGAGTGCTTGACGGAAGTCGTGGCCACAATAGCGGGGGGTTATGCGGAAGGAATAGCCCGGTCGGCTAGGAAAGCTCAACTCACAAATGCGCAGCAAGTGCTTACCGCGAAGCAGGGACCTTGTTTGACGGCGCTCACAATGGTGTTTGATGGAAAGGAGGCTCTGCGATTCGCTTCTCCCCATAATGAGCCTGTGCTCATCGAGATGAAGATAGCCAGTGCAATTGTGCGGTGAATCATGGTCGATACGGGTAGCTCTGTGGACATCATAACTTGGAATTGCTTGAAGAAACTCGCGCACCCTGGACGCGACATCGTCCCCTTGGTGCACCCTATCCTGGGCTTTGGTGGGTAGGAAGTGAATACCATGGGAATGATCTGCTTCCCAGTGCGTTTTGATGATAAGACCAAGTCCAAGAGCCCTGAGGTCGACTTTCTGCTCATTGATGCGCCCACGGCCTACAATGTAATTTTAAGACCGCCAACCCTTCACAAGGTGAAGGCCGTCATCGCCCTGTACCTCCTCCAACTTCAATTCAAAGCGGATGACGGCAGTATTGGCGAAATGCGAGGGGACCAGAAGACGGCCCGGAAGTGCTATTTGGTGAGTATCAAACCCCTCATAGAGCGGACTAGGGAGCGTGGACCAGCTGAACCATCCCAGACGGAGAAGCTGGTAAAGGCGGGACCGCCCGCTCCTGTCCTAGAGGCCTTGTTTACCCACAACCTCACTTCGTCAGAACCTCCGCGTCTCGACCAGAAGCCACGGACGCGATGGAGCATGTCTTGCTCGAAGAGGAGCGGCCTGAGCGCATTATGCAGCTAGATCGCAGCATCACGGCCACTGATCGGGAATCACTAGTTTCCCTCTTACGGGGAATACAAGGATGTTTTTACATTTGGACCTGAAGAAATGCTCGGCATCGCTCCAAATGTGATGTAGCATCAGTTGAATGTTGGCCCCTGTCATAAACCGGTTATTCAAAAGAAGCGCCATATGGGCCTAGAGAGAGCGGTCGCGGCTAATGCTAAAATCTAGAAGCTATTGGAGGCTGGCTTCATTCAAGAATGCCAATACCCCGAATGGATCTCGAATGTAATGTTAGCAGAGAAACCAAACGGGACTTGGAGAATGTGCGTAGACTTCATGGATTTGAATAAGGCTTACCCAAAGGATAGTTACCCACTATTTGGTGGACGCCATGGCCGGACACGCCCTACTAAGCTTCATGGACGCCTTGTCCGGGTATCACCAAATACTCCTCTACCCCGAGGACCAGGAAAAGATAGCGTTCATCACGGACCGCGGCCTCCACTGTTATAAAATGATGCCCTTCGGGCTAAAGAATGGAGGGGCCACCTACCAACGCCTGGCCAACAAATTGTTCGAGCCCCTCCATTAGTCATACCATGGAAATTTACATCGACGACATGATTGTGAAAAGTAAGACCATGGAGGACCATAGTTGGGACATGCAGAAGATGTTTAACATACTTCGTGCGTTCAACATGAAGCTCAACCGAAAGAAGTGCGTCTTTGGGGCTTGATCAGGCAAGTTCATCGGCTTCATGATAAGTAGCCGCGGCATCGAAGCTAACCCCAACAAAATCCAGGCCGTCCTCGATATAAAGCCTCATCGGAATATCCGAGAAGTGCAGCACTTCAGCGTTTGCATAGCCGCCCTTGGACGGTTAATATCCCGGTTCGTAGATAAGTGACAGCCGTTCTTTCGCATCCTACGTCAGTGGGACAACTTCAATTGGGACAAGCAAGCGGACAGGGCCTTCCAGGCTTTGAGGACCTACTTAACTCAGTTGCCTAAGATCGTCAATCTCGTGGAAGGGGAAGTCTTGGCGCTGTATTTGGCCGTCTCAGAGCACACCGCCAGCACCGTCCTTATGGTGGAAAGGGCAAAGGAGCAGATCCTTGTGTACTACATAAGTCATGCCCTGGCCGGTGCAGAAATGAACTACCCTCTCATCGAAAAGTTTGCATATACCTTGGTGATGGCTAGTCGGAAGCTGAGGCCCTGCTTCAAGGCTCATAAAATTTTAGTCTTAACAGACCAACCCTTGAGGGACGTCCTTCAGAAGTTGGACGCTTCTGGGCGGCTCTTGAAAAGGCTGTTGAGCTCTCGTGTTATGACCTAGCCTTCGAAGCACAGAGGGCCATCAAGGCCCAAGCATTAGCTGACTTCTGGCTGAGAGCATGATGCCTATTAAGGAAGAGGACTCATGCCCATACCCCTGGAACTTATACATGGATGGCTCATCCACTAAGGATGGTAGTAGAGTCGACCTTATTATTGAAAGTCCCACTGGGGCGCAGTACAAGCATGCCCTACAGTTCATGTTTGAGGCATCTAACAAAAAGGCCGAGTATGAAGCCCTCGTTACGGAGATAGAGCTCTGCCATACTGCAAGGGCCGATTATGTCCAAGCCTTCTCTGACTCCCAGCTGGTCGTCAGCCGGCTCAATGGTGCATACGAGGCGAAGAATGACGTCATGGCTGCATATGTCAAACGAGTTTGAGACCCCACCAAGTTATTAAAGCACTTTACCATCACACACATCCCTCAGTCAGAGAACCGACAGGCAGATGCCCTATCTAAGCCGACAAGCTCGTCTGATGATGGGACACCCAAAAACATCCAATGGAAAACTCTGACAGAAAGGAGCATCAACTCACAAGAGGTATTATGGTTAAACAGAAGCCTAATGTGGACGGAGTCTATCCGTGCATACCTGACTAACGGCACGCTGCCCTTGGACCCTAAATAGGCGGATAAAGTGAAAAAGAGGTCGAACTGGTTTACCTTATATGAAGGAATTCTATATAAAAGAAAGAGGAGCATGTGAAAGAGAAAACTACAAATAACTAAAACAAGGATATCTAGCAAACTCAAACTGCATATAAGAAAGAAAACATAGTCTCTTACTGCACTGCAGAAAGCAGCAGTAGCTGCTGCAGTGTCCGACTGCAATACATAGGCAGTAGCAGTTGCAATGTCTGATTGCCTTGACAGACTATGAGAATTTCTTTTTCACAGTTGCACTTACTTCAATTTGCTCCAAAAAACAAAGAAAATAACTGCTATAGATATAGACCAAAAAAAAATAGTGACTGAAGCAAACACATAAACACTTATTAGACATGTTTTCCATGAATTTTCTAACTACTATAAAGGTTCAACAATAATACTATCGTTAGCAAATGACAAGTTGATCCATTTTTAGTAGTTGGATAATTCATGAAAAATACGTCTAATAAGTGTTTATGTGTCTGATTTAGTCATTATTTCGTTTGTTTTATGTATATAGTAGTTATTTTCTTTGTTTCTTGGAGCAAATTAAAGGTAAGTGCAACTATGAAAAATAAATTCTCATAGTCTGTCCAGGCATTTGAACACTATAGCTACTGCTGCCGTCTGTGCAGTGCAGTCGGATATTGCAGCAGCTACTGCCACTCGTGCAGTGCAGTCAAAGATTATGTTTTCTTTCTTCCATGTAGTTTGAGTTTGCTCGATATCATTGTTTTAGTTATTTTCAGTTTTCTCTTTTACATGCTCCTCTTTAACAAGATACAAATGTGTCATTTAAATTTCAATGTCATTCGTAAGTATTATTCTACTCATATCTTTTCATTAAGAAATTCATTGAAAATTTTATCTCTTTAATTTTATCTAACTCATCTACTTGCATTATCATTGTAGATCAATCATGTATATCAATTTGGACACTTTACGAATTATGGCAAAACATAAAAGGATTTCAAATTAATCTAGTGCTGGAGACCCCAAGAACAGCATCGATGAATATGAAAGGCAATGTCAGATGACTATTGAGAAAAATAAAAGGAAAATTATGGAACTTGGAATACAAAGGACATTAACATCAATGAGAAGAACTAATGAAACTATCCAAAGGCAAAGTGAGGAAATAGTGACAAAGACTATGAGTACAAGCTGACCGAATATGAAAGATTGCATGCAGAATTTGTAGATGCTCCTTCTAATACTCCAAGAAACAGTGTGTGCAAGACTTCATTTGAAGGCCATGTGAGTAAGACCAGCTCAGGTAATGGTCATGACACTTACATGATGCGTTTGGTACACAAACTGAAAGAAATACTTAGATTTGTATGCCATTTTAATCGTCCGTTTGTTAATTTTTTTGTTCCCTATATTAGGTTAAATGCACAAACCTACAAAATCAGGTTCTGGACATGAAAATGAAATGTTATTTTCTTGAAGTGAAGCTAGATTTGATATTTTTGTTTAATTATATAATAAACTATTGTGTTACTTATTTAATTATGTATGTAGGTGAAAAGAGTTCATGTTGAGTCAAATGATGTTGCACGTTCCAATGAAGGAAGCAGTTTGTGTACGCCTATATCAGATGGATAAGTGCGAAGGACAAGATCATCTCTTTCACTTAGAGAGAATGATTCAAATTACTTCCATGATAGAGGTAACCTATGATAAGATCTTCTCACTTTCACATATGCATAGAGATTATCAACCTTCTTCATGTTTTCTGTTTCCTTTTTTTCTTGGATGCCTTTTGGAGGGGCAAAAACATGTGCATCTTGAATTGCTTAAGGTAGACACTTGTTATAGCTGCACAAGATAAGAGCTATAATTATGGAGTTTAAATACTTTTAAGAGCATACTAAACCCTATTACTATTCTTATAACTATAATCATGGAGTGTAACTTTTAAATGTACGTAAAGATGTTGGAAGCATTACACACTAGAGCAATGAGGAACAAAACCAAGCTAATGCATCCAACAAAAGAGGTTTTTATTACTTTGATTTTTTTTTTCAAATTAATAATATAGAAGGTTATATGATCACCTAGTTATATTATTCTATACTTCAACTTCCTCACCTAGACATGGGAAAACAGAACATCTAAACTGGAAAATGAAAAGGGCGGTTGATCAAAGACAAGTGGAGATTGAACTCCCACAAGAACTCAGACGTGTGGTCGAAAGCAATAGCACTCAATTTATTAGTGAGGCTAGCCACTTGATGAAACACTGCATGCCATTAGATGTGGAGAATAGGGACCATATACATGTAGATAAGAAAAGAAAATTCTTTATGAAGCTGAAGGTGTTTTTCCGCCCTCAGACTACCTTGATATCATCCCCCCTCCCTATTTCATCATCAACAGTTTGCATTATATGTGTAGGTTATATTTAAATTGCCTCATGGTTGTCACGTTGAATGGGCAATTAAGCGTCGTTGCAAGGTTTGGTATAGGAAGTGCCACTATGACTTGAGGGAAAAAGCGTACAATGCCTATGCTACTGTAGCTAACTGTCAAGATAATCAACCCAAGGAAGTGGAATGAAAATGGTTGGTGAATTTTCAGGACAGTGATAAGTTTAGAGTAAGTGTACAACTCTGTTTTTATTATGTAGTAGATATAACTGTTTCCTCCATTCTCTATTTTTATTAGTAATGTAGTGTCGTAATGAGATAAATCCTTAAAGTCAACAGCCTAAGAAAATGCTAGCAAAAGTTGGAACAAAGTCAATTGCCAGTACTTTCTACGAGATGGTAATGACTTCTTCTAGCATTGCGTATCACCTATTCTTTGAGTTCAATGCAAAGTTCCTGGTCTTCAGTCTTGGCACTGGCCTATGTTGATCTATTTCTTCTTATAACCCACTTTCATACCAAATAATTAACATCAGAATTTTCTTAAATGACTTCAGTTGCAGAAACCATCGGCTAGGGCTAATGAGTTAGATATGGAGTCTCAACCGAAAAATGAAGGGGAAGAGGAACCATACTATTTACATTTATGAAGGATTTGAAGAATGAAGAAAGATAAGAGTTGGTCCAATGAGCTTACAGAGAAAGCATACGAGGATCTTTAAGAAATACATAAAAAAGAACTTGATATATATCGAGTGGATAATCCAACTACCCAAGAGGCCTTTATCCCCATCCTAAAACATCGTGAAGGATCAAATCATGAAAAGGGGCATGGGCCAAGGTGCGATAATATTTACTAAGTATCAGAACCAAGTCATTAGTGACATTGACATCCAAGAGAGAATTGACGCTGATGTTAATAGCCGGGTATCTCAAATCCATGAGTCATATGAAGCCCGTCTTCGTGCTTTAGCGGAAAGACTAGGTCCTTCAAGTGCACATGTTTGTGCTAACATGACAATAAAAGTTTCTATTTTCCAGGAAATTAGTCATTATAGTGTAATATAACTAAATGAGTTTGTAACTCAGGCATAGCTACTATCAAGTGGACCATCTCGACATCTTTCTTCTTCTTCCATGGAGCGCAATCGAAGTGGATAAAAGGTATGTTGGATTTTTATACAGTACATGGGCATTGGTGGTATCATTCAATGTGAGATATGAATTAGCATTGTGATGGTTGTGCAAACTGTGAGGATTTGAATTGACATTGCATTGGTTGTGTAAATATTTTACTTTGTTATGTTTTAGTGATTTCGTTATGGTCTTGTAATTGGTCTATGTTGAATGGTGCCTTTGAAAATACTGGGGATGTTTTTAAGGATTTGTTTGAATTGGTATGCATTGAAACTTTATAAAGCCATTGCTATTTGACTTCAGTGGCGGAATTTTATGGTTGGATTGCGAAAATGCTGAACATGCATCACCTTTAGGTGCTCGGTGAACCGCACAATATAGGGTGCCCCTGCACAGGCAAGTTGCACCTGCACTGTACAGGTTGCTGCACTATACAGGCAGCAGCAGTTGCACTGTGCAGGCTGCACCGGCAGCACTGTGCAGGTTTCTGCCCTGTATAGGTGGTAGCACCTGCACTATGCAGGCAGGCTGTACCTATTGTGCGGGTTGCACTGGCATCGTGTACATGTCGTACGAATCTATTCAGCGCACATGTATAATGCTGATCGTGTACGTGTCATATACATTCTTTGCACTAGCATCAGCCCAATTCCTGAATGTTGTCAATTTTCTGGTTATTTAAGTAACACATCAAGCGTTTTACCGTATTGATAGTTACGGAGTCCATCTGTTTTCATATTTTTTGAGAATCATGACAATGTACAATTGTACATTGTCCTATGTTTTATATGCAAATATGAACCGATACTAAGGCTTATTTCTTTATTTACTTGGTCTTTCATGCAGGCATCCCATTCGAGGAATGATGTTGGATGAGCAAACGTGGTAAAGAGGATAACATGTTGATCATGAAGTCTTCGTTTAACTTTTCTCTTCGCTTTCTTAGTTGGTTAGCACAATCTAAGTTTCTTGAATTTCAGTACCTATGGAATTGTTTAATTTTTCATTCATTACAAATTCTAAACAAAGTATATTTATGGAGAATAATACTATGTGATTCCACTTCTGATATATGAAATGAATTCTCATTTTCTAGTTTTGTCTTCGACTTCCTTTATTTATTTTTATTTATTAAGTATATTTATCTACAATATTTAACTTCAATACCAATTGCAAAAGCTAACTATATCATAACATTACCAATTGCAAAAGGTAATTATATCATAATATATATTCATAAAATTTAAAACGAAATTCAATTGCCCAAAAGTGTATAACAGAATGATTATACATTTGTAGTGCCATAATACGATTTGTCACTAAATTTATTCAAATTAGACACCAAAAGCCAAATTTGTAATTGCCACAAATATCATGTTTTTGTAGCAAATATATTTTTGTAGCAATATTTGATTTGCCACAAAGTATGAGCTATTGCAGCAATTTGGTAATTCAGGCATATTGAATTGTGCCACAAAAGAATTATATTTAGGAGCAAACGTCAATTTGCCATAATAGCCTTTTGTAATGTAGTATCTGTGGCAACTTTGTAGCATATTTTCAAATTACCACAAAAGGTTATTGTAGCAATATTTGAGCATATTGTGGCAAAACCAAAAGCTACAAAAACTATATTTTCTTGTAGTGTTTGGAAGCGATTGCTGGGACGGAATGTTTGATCTCACGGTGTTGAACTTTTGGTTATCAAGTCCCATCAAAAATTGATAGACCCTTTCTTGTTCAAGCATCAAGACATCGCCTTTCCACACTCACAGTGGCAAGTGCAAGCTAACAACATTTGAAGGTTCCCAGTTCTATTAAGATTTTAATTTTGTAAAATACTCGGTTACTGGTAGATGTTCTTGTCCAATTAGAGGCACCTCTCATTTTGGTTGATGGACTCGAATTGAGTTGCCTTGCGGATACCTCTTTTCAAGGTATACTTGCATATGGTATAGATCCGGGAAGATTTTCGTCTGTCACATTGCAAAGCCAAGTCGTAACCATCGAGCCACACTTCTCCCAGGCGTGAACCTATGGGCTTGTTTTGCTGATTTTGTGTTAGTTCCATTAACAAATCCAAATTTATTTTTTGAAATGAGAGAATTGATAATAGAAATACCCCAATTATGTTAATTGTCTCCATTGAGAATCCCTAGACTGATAATGTATCTAGCATGATCAAAACTGTTTAGGTAATAGGGTGATTGAGGGTCATTGTAGCTAGGTTTTTGAATTTTTGCCTTTTGATCGTCTTCCTTGTCCCCCATTACTGGGTATGTGATTTGCAATTTAACATGAACAATCTTCTTTTGTTTGGGCACTGATACCACATTAAATTTTTA
>NCQV01082431.1:10012-21703 GCA_002740545.1 Lophocereus schottii
TTCGCAAAATGAGGATAGAATAGAAGTGTACCGCTTTTGGTTAAACCTGCGCAGTTCTAGGAAAACGGCCATAACTTTATCCATAGAACTCAGATTAAGGCGATTCAAAAGGCTTAAAAGCTAATTTATCTATCCACCAAAAATCACAATTTTTGGTTGGGCTGATCATTACTAGTATATTGGCAAAGTTTTCCCTGTTTTCTGTAATTTCTCAGCCCCCATTATCCTAGCTTTCTCCTCTCTTTTCAAATTCTCATGTAAAATCAATCCCAAAAATCATGCAACAAAGTTTTGGTCCTCCCATCATTATACAAAACCATCATACTCAATTTCACTTTATAATCACATACATCAAAGATTATTTTTCAATCAAATATACACAAATAACATGCTTGATATTAAAGGAAACTAAACCTTACATAATCATTAAAACCCTAACTTTTGGCCAACTTAGATTCACCCTTGACTCCTCCAAAACTAAAGATTATCAAATTAAATATAAATCAATCCATAAACATGGTTTTAATTTAAGCTTGCACGAATATGATCATCCTCAACCTTTACTTACTATCCAACTTGTCCAACAATTAAAACATCCAAAATAACATCTAAAATAACTCTTATTTCTATCAAAACAACATGATCAACCACCAAAACCAAAAAAAAATAAGAATCAAAACCAAGATACAAGCAAAATCAACAAGAACAAGGTTAGGGTTTACTCACTTTGCTTGAGGAAAAATAGGTGAAAGTGATGTTTGATACTTGAGGGGGGTGTGGGGATGGCTGGTGGTTGCCTTGGTGGCTAGAGGGTGGCTATTAGTTGGTAGCAACAGTACAAAATAGCAGCAAAAACTAGCTGGACAGCCGTGCAGAGAGAGAGGAGAGAGAGAAAATGTAGTTTTGGATTTAGGTTGTATTTTTTTTACTAATCTAACAAGCTTGGCTGAGTTTTTATCTTCAAAAGTAACTTTTAGCTAACCATGGTTATGGTAATTAGCCACGTTAATATACAAACTTGTTGGGCTTCANNNTGGGCTGAAATAAGTTGGGTTCATGAATAAAATGTTTTGTAACAGTAATGTTTTTGCGTAACTCAAAATTAAATTTTTGTAATGTTACAGAAAATAAAATAAATTACTTAGATTAAACTTGTTAGGGCCTATTATCAATTTCTCCGAAGTTTTAGTTAATAATTAAATAAATAAATAAAACCCGAATTCCCAAGTGGGGGCCAAAATTAATTTTTTTCATTGGAATAATTAAATGCGATAAATAAATATGAGAAAATCATTAATATGAGGTAATTAAATAAATAAATATAATTTAGGGTTGGGCTATTACAGCCTTCCCCCCTTAAAGAGTTTCGTCCTTAAAACTTATGAACTTTATCATGTCATGCAAAATTACCTCAAATAAATATGGGTACTTGTTTTTCATTTCCTCTTCAGTCTCATAAGTGGCTTCTTGGGAGGTATGGTTTGTCCAAAGCGCCTTGACTAGTGGTATCTGTTTACTGCGCAACTGCCTAATCATGCGATCTAATATTTGGACTGGACTCTCCTCATATACTAGATCTTCAGTGATTTCGATAGGTTCAGATACAATGGTGTGGTTCGGTTCTGGAATATACTTCCTGAACTGAGAGATGTAGAACACATTATGCACATGCTCTAGTTCTACTGACAGATCCAGTCGATATGCTACAGGATTTAATTTTTCAATGATTTCATAAGGTCTAATATATCATGGACTCAATTTGCCTCGTACCCCAAACCTCTTGATACCTCTGGTTGATAAAACTTTCAGAAAAACTTTATCGCTTACTTGAAATTCCAGATGCCTCTTTCTCTTGCCGCATAATGCTTTTGCTGACTCTGGGCAACCCTAATATGCTTCTGAATTATTCTCATTATTTCAATGGTTTCCTAGATCATTTCAAAACCTATGATCAATGCCTCGTTCAAATCATTCCAGCACAGTGAGGTTCTACATTTTGTCCCATATACAGCCTGAAACGGGGCCATTTTGATGATGAATTGGTAGCTATTGTTATAAGAAAACTCCACCAACGATAAGTCGTCTTCCCATTTTTATTGGAACTCCAATATACAAGTTCTTAACATATCTTCTAAAATTTGATTCACTCTTTCAGTTTGCCATTTGTCACATGGTGATAAGAGTTACGAAAGTTCAATTTGGTCCCAAGGGCTTTTTGAAGTGCTTGCCAAAAATGGGCTTAGAATCTTTGCTCTCTGTTTGATACTATGTCTAAGGGAATCCCGTATAGGAGGACTATCTCTTTAACATATAGTTGGGTTAGTTTTTCAACTCCCTAAATGTCCCTAATTGGCAGAACATGGGCTGACTTGGTAAGTCGATCAACTACGATCCAGATAACATTCTTTTTCGAGGTATAAAGGGGTAAACTCATAACGGACTCCATTGAGATTGAATCCTACTTCCATGTGAGAATTTCTAGGGGTCGCAGTTCACCTACGGGATGCTGATGCTCTGCTTTAACCTTCTGGCAGGTTAAACACCCGTCTACGTATTCTACGACCTTTTTCTTCATATTATTCCACCAGAAATATTGCCTTAAGTCTCTGTACATCTTAGTGCCTCCTGGATGCACCGAGTAGTGAGTAATGTAAGCCTCCTCAAGGATCTGTTCCCTCAATTCCTCATTTTTGGGTATGCATAGGCGATTTTGGAATCGTAGGGTCTCGTCCTCATGTACTACAAACTCAGGAGACTTCCCTTTCTCTAGATGTTGCTTTATTCTTGGGAGTTCAGGATCACTTTCCTGGTTCACTCAGATTTCGTCCACCGTAGAAGGCTATAAGATAAGTGCTGATAATTGGATATTTGCTTGCTCGTGGGATACTAGTTGAATTCCTAAGTCCTCAAGCTCTCTCAATAGACTCAATTGAGTAATCACCATAGTGTTTGAGCTGTGTTGTGCATTTCTACTCAGGGCATCTGCTACAACATTTGCTTTTCCTAGATGATATTAAATCTACATATCATAATCCTTAAGCAACTCAAGCCAATGCCGTTGTCTTAAATTGAGCTCTTTCTGGGTAAAGATATACTTCAAACTTTGATGGTTAGTATAAATCTTACATAGTACTCCATATAAGTAATGTCTCCAAATTTTCAGTGTAAAGACCATGGCTGCTAACTCCAGGTCATGGGTAGGATAGTTTTTCTCATAAGGCTTGAGCTGTCGAGAGGCATATGCTACTACCTTGTCTTCCTACATCAGAACACACCCTAATCCCTTCTTTGAAACATCACTATAGATGGTATACTTCTTACCTTCCACTAATAGCGTTAGGATTGGGGCGATAGTTAGTCAATGCCTTAACTTTGGAAAGGCTTTTTCACTGTAATGACCCCAAAATGATAATGACATGATTTACAGAAAACTGCAACGGAAGACTTAATAATAAAAGGCATTACCGTTGTCTTGATAAGGACAAGGCTCACTGAAACTATTTAATCTTGCAACTCATGTTCACAATCACAATATCTATTAAATTGAAACACTCCAAAACCAAAGTCCATAGTAGTTCAACTTCAATACAATCGACTTAATCATACTACGTGCTAACTCGCACTCCACACTACACAAGTGATACTTCATCCTAATATCATACCATACTAAATCCACTGTGAGCATTTGATGACCTCCAGAAAAGGCTTATTAAATGGAGAAATATGTGATACTTCATTACCTAAAATGAAAAACATGAAAACAATTCAAAAATGTGAGCTACAACTCAGTACATGCATTCCTGTATTGGAAAATGAGCATGGAAACACTATTGATGGGTACCTGCCTTTGCAATTCATTTAGTTCGCTATAACAATGAAAATGAAAGTAATATGAAACTGAATTACTCATTATTATCTAGATGTGAACCACTTGCGATGATACCTGCCAATCCGATCAAGAGTGGGCCTGAAGCAGCGTAGACAAATGATGGACTAACGCCCTATAGATAATAACTGATGGGGTTATAAGTTAAATGGAAAATCACTATATAAATGGATTCATTGATAAAATTATTAGGAGTTGTAACTTGATAAATATGTTCTGCTTTCTGAAGATACAGGCAATGGGCGTACCTTAAGTCTTTTAAAAAGATGTCGTCTGACTTGATAAACATGTTTTAACTTGATAAAACTTATGCATAATGGGGAATGATAACTAGGCATCAACTCTGTTTCATAAATGTCATTATAGATGTATGTTGTCAGTAAATGATCCTTACTTACATAATTGAGTAAGTAAAGTATGTGTAATAGAAATTGAGTAATCAAATGGTATACATAACTTGGGCATTTCAATATAGCTTCAAAACTGAATTAATGAAAGTAATTAAATCCAATATGAAATAAATGAAAGTAAAATAGACCACAATGAGATAAATGAGATGACAAAAGAAAAGGCCTTGATGGTGACAAATGGAAGAGTGATTTTGGCCTTTTCTGGGATAGGTTACTGATACGAGTTTAAAGCTCACTGATGTATAGTTAGGTTGAATAGAATAGCAAGTACACTAGATTGGCTTGATAAATGCATTTGATACATTCTGAATTGAGCAAGTAATAATGGTTTGAGGCCAAGAGAGATATATCTTGGTTCAAAATAGCATAAACTACAATGACTTGGCCTAATAAATATGGTTTCTAAGTCAAAACTCTCCTCACTTCTCATATTTCATTCACAAGTTCATTAAATACAGTTTTTCACCCCAAATAGATGAGTGATCCCAATCAAAGCCATTAAACTCTCCAAACTTGGTACTTTTTTTGTTATATCCATAAGTGATTCAAAATTCATACTTAAGTTTCCAAATTATATACTTGTCTTCTTCTTTCTCATTAATCAAGCTAAAAGCTCCGTAAAAGTCTATGAATATTCATTTCCTCCTTAGATGGCCTTACTTGGCCCAAAATATACAAAATGAGTACATGATCAATCTCACTCAATCTTTCTTATTGCGCTTTACACAATTACTCAAAATACTTCCAAAAAACACCAAACTCCAAATGCTCAACAAAATTCATGAAATCTTATAGGAATTTCAAAAATAATATGGACAATCTATAGTAAAATTTTCAGATTATTCCTCCAAGTATACGCTAAACAGAAATTGTAATAACAGCCCAATTTGCATCAAAGTAGGTAAGTTCACTTCAAAACTTCATAACTNNNACCTTTGCCCTTAAATGAGGCCTAAAGCTCCAATATAAAAAGATTATGAAGTCCCAAAAAGCTTTTATTCAAAGCACAAATTATGATTCCCACAATAGGGTTCCCAAAATGGGGCTAGAACACAAGTGTGTCAGTTTTGGTCTAACACTCTAGCTTGCATAGTTCTTGTAAAATGACCATAACTTTGTCCATAAAAGATTAAGATGATTCAAAAGGCATTTGAAAGCTAACACAATGTCCTATCTACCTACCAAAAATCATAATTGTTTAGTGGACTGATCATTACCAGTTTAATCACGAAATTAACTCTATTTTCTGTCATTTTCAGCCCTCACTGTTTTTGCTTTCTCCTCTTTTTTCTACATAAATCCTCATTTGAAATCATTCCAAATTCCCAAAAACAATATCATAAGCATCAATAAGACTAAAGATTACAAAATTATATACAAAACAATACACATTTATCACTTCACTTAAGCTAACTTGATCATGATAAAACCCTAACCTTAACCTCACCATGATCAATACCCCCAAAATTAATAAAATTTGCATGATAACATCTACTTTGATCTCAAGAGCATGAATCATAACTAAAACAATTATAAAACCAAAAATACATCAAGATCAAGTTAGGATTTACTCATTTTGATGCTTGAAAAAGAGGTATAAGTGGTGTTGGATGTTTGTGCAAGTATGCGGGGTGGCTAGGGTGGCTGTGGGTGGCTAGCTAGTGGCCAAGGGATGGTGGCAAATGGCTGGTGTGGCGGCTGGCAGCAACAACTAGAGAAGGCAGCCTAGTAGAGAGGGAGAGGAGGAGAGAGAAAGGGTCTTGAAACTTTGAGATTTACTTGGATGAAATGACTCCAAAATCACTTGGTTAAGATTTAATCTAGCAAAATTAAGGTTAATCCAATAATAATTAGACATATATAGTGGTGATTTGTCAAATAAATGGGAGTAATGCTTGTTGGGTCGAAATCGGGCCTAAATGAGTTTTGGTCCGAAAATTCACTTTATGCGAATGAAATTGTTCGTAGCTCGAAGTTTGTTTTTGCGAGGTTATAATAATAATAATAATGATGATGATGATGATGATGATGATGATGATGATGATGATGATGATGATGATGATAATGAATTCTTAAATTATAATTACCGAGGCCTACTATCGATTCACCTGAAATTTTACGATAATTGAAGCCCAAAGTGCAAAGTGAAACCTAAAATTGTAATTTGTTAAATAAATAAATTGGGTGCATTTGAATTAATAAACATGATTTGGTTAAACAAATAAATATGAAAATAAAGATGATTTAAACGAATATGGGTTAGGGTTGGGATATTTCATTCTCACTTCTATGTCCACTCGAATTTATTCGCTTTTTTCAGCAGATTGGTCAGGGGCGAAGCTATTTTCAAAAAGTCCTTGACGAATCTTTGATAATAGCCTGCTAAGCCCAGAAATCTTCTAATCTCATTGACGTTAGTAGGCCTTCACCATTCCGTGATTGCCTTCACCTTCGGGGTTTCAACTTTGATTCTTTCTTTTGTAACCACATGACTGAAGAACACCACTTCTTCCAACCAAAATTCACACTTCTTTAATTTTTCATAAAGTTGACGTTCCCTCAAGGTTTATAACACTATCCTCAAATGATCAGCATGTTCCTCCCTATCTTTAGAATAGATAAGGATGTCATCTATGAACATGACTACAAACTTGTCTAGAAAGGGTCTGAAGACCCCGTTACATAAGATCCATAAAAGTTGCGGGGGGCATTGGTGGGACCAAACGCATCACTGTAAACTCATAGTGACCATACCTAATCCTAAACACAGTACTAGGGATGTCTTCAGGTTTAATCCTAAGTTGATGGTACTTTGACCTCAAATCAATGTTAGAGAAGACTTCTACTCTTTGTAGTTGGTCAAACAAGTCACCTATTCGCATAAAAGGATACTTGTTTTTTATGGTGATCTTATTCAACTCCCTGTAGTCAATACATAGCCTTAAGGTTCCATCTTTTTCTTTATAAACAACACTGGGGCACCTCATAGTGACACACTTAGCCTGATAAATCCTTTTTATAACAACTCATCTAACTGAATCTTCAACTTTTTAAGCTCAATTAGGGTCATACGATATAAGGTTTTGGAGATAAGTTGGGCACCAGGGACTAATTCAATTCTGAAATTAATTTCCTTTTGTGGGGGTAATCCTGGTAACTCTTTAGGAAAAACATCTTTAAATTTACAAACTACTAAAATATTTTCTGCTTTCTCTTCTTTTATTTGGGTGTCAATAGCATAACACCAATATCCGATACACCCTTGACATAATAGCTTAGTTGCTTTCATAGCAGAAATCAAAGGACAACATTTTTCCTCTCTGTGCCATAGAAACATACTTCTCTCCCTTTTTCATCCTTCAAGATAACCTTAAGATCTTCATAGTCAATCTTAGCTCTATAAGTGTGCAACCGATTCATTCCCAAAATGATATCAAAATAATACAAATCAAATTGGATCAAATCCACAGGGAACGTGGTTCCACCAATGATAATGAGAATAAGTTTGTAAGAGATAGGGTCCTCAATCACAGAATCATTGGGTAGCTTGATCCTATAATTGGTTTCCATCCTTCTACGCTTCAGGTTTAATTGCATGGAAGATCGGGTGGATATAAATGAATAAGTAGCACCGAATCAAATAATATACAAAATGGCTTCGAATTTAAAAGGAGAGTTCCAATGACTACCATACTAGAGGTGGTAGCTTCCTTCTTGCTCATTACATACGCCCGTCCTACCGGTATATGCCTTGGTGGTGGGGCCAAGGGTTTTGCTGCACCCTTATCCACCGCTTTTAATCTTCTTGGGCAGGCAGCAATGACGTGCTTCGACTTCTACACCACATGCATTTTTTGTTTCTTACTCGGCACTCAGGGGTGGTGTGATTTGTTCTTTCGCATTTTCCACTGCGCTCTGCTGAGCCTGCAAAACGAGTCTTGGGAGGAGCGGGAGAAGGTTTCTTCTGGTTCACACTTTTACTTGGAGTTCCTTGCTTAATCCCTTTTCTCTTTTGGTTGATCGGGTTCAGGACCCTTAACTCTGGCTTCACTCGCTCCACTTCAGCAGCTCGCTCATATAGCTCTTGGTAAGTCAAGATTGGTTGCCCAGCTAACTAATTTCGAATATAGAAGGTCAAACCCTCTTCAAGCCTCCTCATCTTTAATCTTTCAGATGACACAAATTCAGCGATAAACTTGGATAATTCTGTGAACTTACTGGCATACTGCATCACAGTCATGTTGCCACTCATCTTCGCTCGATAAATTCTTTCTCCTTTTCTCTTTCGACTATAACTGGGTAACAGTTTTCCCTCAACTCACCTAGGAATTTACTCTAGGTGAATTCAGGCCATACGAGCTTATCCTTAATGGTGTTCCACCAAATATCAGCTTCACCAGCCAAATAATACATCCCAATGTTTACTTTCTTTTCTTTTGGCACCTCCATCGCTGTAAATATTTTCTCCATTCCCCTTACCCATTCCTCCAATACTACTAGATTATAATTTTCATTATACACTTTAGGGTTGCATTATGCTACCCTATCTACTAATTTGTCATCTTTAGGAGGGATTTTAATAGGTAGTTAGGGAATCCGCTTCCTCAGTTCAGCTATTAAGGATGGCCAGTAGTTCGGGTCCCCAGTGTTGTTAGCGAACTCAGGGGAGTTTGTGGCATTTGGGTAAAATCTGGTGGCACATAATATGAGGCTTGTTCACCCGATCCCTGGTCATGATCCAAGATTTGCTCTATATGAACCTCCACATTGTTTTGCACTGATTTGGACATTCTGATCATACATTGAATAAAGCAATTCAATAACTGGAATACCCAAACATATAAGATAAGCATGCCCAACAAATACATTTAATATGACTCAAATATTATTTAAAACAGGACCCAAAGCTTCATTATATCATTTCATAACTGCTTATTTACATACATAGTTGCCTGCTTATATACATGATCAACAAAATATAATATGTCTAACTGACTAAGTAAGATAAGCCTGGCTCCTACCTAAAACACCAACTAGCAACCAGTCCTTAAGTCTGTCACATACCTAAAAAGAAACGTACCATGTCGTCACGGTCGGAAGGATTTAACTAACTATATACAATGTTATACGCTGCACAAAATGTAACTATCCAATCCGACCATACTATATACATGCGGGGCTCAAAATGTAACCTACTCAAGTCAACACCTAAAAAAAAACCTAACGATCCCTGGACGGATCATAATCTGGGTCGGACTCATCCTCCGGCTCCTCGCCTGAGTTGAAGCTGCTGTCGGATACCGCTAACTCTACCCCGTCAACCTCTTGATCAACCTAATGCCCTCCCACTGCCTCATAGACTTCTTGATCCGCCTCTAGACCATCCTCATCCGCAAAACCTTCCATGGGCTCGTCATCAGAACTAACTACCACGATCTCCGGTGTATCGGGAAGATCCACCACCACATAAACCTCCCCAGGACTGTCAGGCATCAGAGAAGTGCTCGGTGCAGGCAGCGAAGGTGGTCCCTGTGCTGGTGTAGGTGGTGCAGATGGGGGATGTGCTTGATGTAACGGGAAAACATGCTGAAGAGTCCTAATAGTAACCCCCCTCTGCTCAAACGCCTCTCGCAACATCAACTTTGAAGTGATGGTAGCCTAAGCCCCTTGGACCTGGAACCTAGGTCCATCCCAAACTGGGTTCCCCATCATTGTGAAATGATGATAACGGAGCTTGAACTCTACCCATGGATCAACTGTCGGTAAGGACCATAGCAATCTGTACGCAGGGATCGTGATGCTGTGAAACTCGGAGAAAGGGTCCTATGCATAGGCTATAATACTAGCATGTAATGGTGAAATGTGAATGGCCTTAGATGTACCAGGCATCATGTTGACTACATAGGGATCCATCTAGTAAGGAAAATATAAATGAGGGGCATATAGAAGATAAGAAACATGCATTTCTAATATCTCAAGTCTATTTCTAACATCACAAGTCTCTAATAGTATGCGATATTTCTCGTGAATAACCCTTCTCACCCTCCTATATCTAAGCTCCATACTCAGCATCCCATTAAAAAAATCAAAACCTGGCTCTGATACCAACTCTGTAACACTCTCAATGTACATAATTCACTATTTACATTCTCATCAATTAACATCAACAATTAGTAGTGGTATCCAAAATGATCGGGGCCCTACCGCGATCCACAAAGGACAAGCCTTGGCTTAAAAATAATTAAACATAACCAAGCTGAGCATCGTTACCACCACACTATGTTTGTGAAAGCAAATCATCAAGCCAACATCAACAATAACTAATGATCTCTAAGTTTACATCAAAATATAGTAACTCTTAGCAGAGTTTATGGTTCTAACATCAAAATATCTCACAATACAATGCTCAAAACATTTAAGCACTAAAACACCACTATTCCTTTTAGACATTCTCGCTCACTTATCTTCTCCAGTAGGCCTGCTAGTTGGAGGGCGATTCACTTAGCATTTCACTAAAACAAAACATAAAAATATTTCAAACTGTGAGCTGAAGCTCACTACATGCATTTCTGTATTGTTAACTACACACTGAAAAACTGCATGGGCCTGCATTACAATTCATTTAACTTAAAATAGGGAATGAAATGAATATAAAACTGCATTGTCAATTATTATCTGATAATGAATCCCTAGTAATTGTTGTGATCAGAAGATAGGTGTACACCTGCCAAGCCGATCGGGCGACCTGGCCTGAAGCCGTGCGGGTAACTGAAGGACAATACCCTGTAACTGATAACTGATGGGGTCACTAATTTTGTAATAAACCACTAATTAAACTAATTCAGTGATGTACTTACCAAAACATTATAATTTTGATAAACATGTGCTGATTTCTAAAGATACAGACAATGAACATACCTAGAATTTTTAATGAAATGTCACTGAGTATGATTGTGCACAAAAGATGAGGAAATGATAGATTAGGTTCTGATTCTATACAAAAATATCATTATAGGAATGTATAGTTAGCAAATGTATTTATTTTTCATAGTTAATACCTTAGTAAAAGAAAAGTAAGAGCGTAATAGGGGCTAAAGTAAATGACTCATAACGTAATCTCCCAATCTCCGTTTGAGTCCTAATTTCCCAATATATAAAGTTTAAGAAGTCTTGAAAAACTTTCATTTGGAAATATGATTCTCACAATAAGGTTCCCAAAATAGGGTTAGAACACAAGTGTACCAGTTTTGGTCGAACCTGTGCAGTTCTAGCAAAGCGGCCATAACTTTGTCCACATAACTCAGATTAAGGCGATTCAAAATGCATTCAAAAGTTAACATACTGATCTATCTACGACCAAAAATAATAATTTTTGGCTAGGCCGATCATTACCAG
>NCQV01082431.1:26365-39752 GCA_002740545.1 Lophocereus schottii
GATCAGAACAAGTTCACTTGTTTACCTCAAAAATGACATGCTAAGGGTCACAAGTAGACCTGGCAAAAACTGATCCGTCCTAAAAACACAACCCAAACCCACCTAAAAATTTGAGGTTTTGAACACGATTTTCTTCATCGGAACCCCAGATCAACTGAACCCAAAAAATCGAAAATTTTTTGGATCAAACCTGACCCAAACTTGCCCATTTAACCCGATATTATATCCTTATTTTTTATTTTTCTTTAATTTTTCCCCTTAACGATAATAGTTTTTCATTGTAACAAATCATTTAGAGAAATGTAATACAACAACTGCATCTCTTAACAAATTAGACAATACTACACATTCTTTGCCAAATTCATTCACATAAAATAAAGCTATATACACCTTAAAAATAATGGAACAATTTTAGAAAAGGGGCATGAAGTAACTATCTAGTCTTAAGAAAATCAATTTAGAATAAGAAGAGTATTAAAAATGTGCAAGTCATATCATTATATTCTTAGTGAAATGAATACGTCTCATTGCGTTTTACATAATATTACTATGTAATAATCTAAAATTTTGATGTTATAATTAATAGATAATTGTAGTATCATGTGTGTCTATAATATTCTTTCATTTGGTTTCCTTGTAATTGGTCTCGAACTTGATGTCAGTGTTGGATAATAGACCAACTTATGTTCGTATTAGAATCGACCCACTAATAATATATACTTGATTCGGTAATGGTAGGTTAATTGACACAACATCGAATTGTTAAATGGATTATTAACATATCGAACCTCTCCGATCTATTAACAAGCTTTAGATGGGCTGACCCATGAATGGCCGACCCCTTATTATTTTAATATACCAATCAACTTATCCAAATTTGACTCATTGTCCATCCATACATGACATTTATATATCATATTGAAAAGTTTGAATATTTTTTATATCCTTTTAAGAAATTTCAATTATAATGTTTGTTCATTAAATGCAGATAATTTTAAGCAATAAATGCGTCGGGATTTTGATTTTGACAAAAAAATAAATAATTCAATAAAGAGGCACTGCAAACCGATTGGGTTGACCCGAAATCCGCAAAATCCGTCTGTATTTTACCTGAACCTAAAATACATTTGATCCGTATTTTACCCAAAGCTGAATACATCTTACCTATATTTTGCCCAGTTGCCCGAATTGACTGATAAACCTCTGTTTGATCTCTTTTTAGTCCTTATCTAATCCATGTTTCTCATTATTTCTATGTTAAATCTAGATGTAAAGGGGTCAAATTCGCTTTCTTTGGTTCAAATGTGCTTATAAAGTAATTTATCTTGCTTTCAGGAGAAATCTTTAGGTTTTGACAGAAAGGGCACTTTAAGGACAGATTACAAGGAGAATAAAGGTGGAACGAAGCCCCAAGAGCAAAGGCGAGCGAGGAAGAAAAGGGCATGACCATGCAACAAGGTAGTCACAGCCGTGCAACGAAGGCCGAAGCTGTGCACGGGCGGCACATTCACAGACACGGCAAGCCGTGCGTCGAATTACAACCATGCACTAGCCTGCTATTGTGCGATTTAAGTGATTTTTCAAGCAGTTTCTTGAACACTTTGGTTTTTGCTTTCAAAGCACTCATTTTGGGCGACTTCTAGGGTTTTGTTAGGAGATTGTCTTGAATGCCTTTTGGATTGGATTCATTGCAATTGAAGATCGTTCTACTTCCACACGACGATTAATTCAAGTTTGTTTCTTGACTCTTTTTCTCCTCTTCATTGTTATTGTAGGGTCTTGGTTGAATCATGTTTAGTGAATTGGAATTTGTGATTATTACTTTTGAGATGATGCATGGCTAATCTCCCAAGTTAGGTTGGGATTAACAAGAATTATGTAGTTGGATCATGACTCAGCCCCGAACCCCACGTTTTGCATTTATGATTTCTACTTTGCACACCATGTGTTCGATGAATTGCTCGAAAGAGCGTTCATCCGTTATTATTCGGATTTAGGGGAGCGTCAAGAGATGAAACTTTTACCTAGAGTGACTTAGTAGACAACTAGAATTTTGATATGAAAATAACTGAGGTTCTAGTTGGGTTTAGAGATTGTAGATCTTGTAATCCTTGAACTTTTAGCCCTATGAAAATAGGTGGTTATGGTTCTAGAATTAGCCTTCGACCCTTAAAAAAGGGAGGAGATAGACTCAATTGACAATCTATCCACTCGTAATGCAATTCTTAGATATATTTGTTGGGGTTAATGATTAAATCATCGATGTAATTGTGCTATTAATTGCAACCCAGGTGTTTTAATATTCTAATTTTCTATTCGTTAACTATTACTTAAACCTTTGAAATTACTTTACCTAGTTTGAGTAGATTGATTAGTTCTGATAATTGAAAGCAAGTTCCTTGTGGATACGAACCGTACTTGCCAGTTGCTTGTTACACCTACATCGTGCACTTGTTGTAACAATTTTAACGTAACACGTTTTTGGCGCCATCTCCGAGGGACTTGTTCTTTTAATATTAGAACCGGTTAACATACTCTAGACTAGGCCTTTATTTTTCTTCTTGTAGTTTAGTTTCTTCTTTATTTTTGCTTGATACCGTTTATGCTGGGTATAGTGTTTGCTTATACATGCACAAGAGGGGCCAAGGGAATCAAAGCCTTATCCCATTCAATCCTAAGATCAAAGTAACTGCTCGAAAACAATGCAGAGAAGTGAGAAAAAGGAATAGTGTAGTAGTAGAGATGGCAAGGCAAGATCAAAGGGTGTTGCAAGACTATGCCCTGCAGCAAGCATCGGGTATCACATCATCCATCGTGAACCCGACAGTTGAAGATAACAACTTCAAGCTTAGCCCCGCACATATTACGTTCGTGGAGAGGCACTACTTCCGTGGACATCCCTAGGACAAGCCCAATGTGCATCTTCGCAAGTTTCTTGCAAATGCGACACCATTAAACTCAAGGGGGTGTCCATCGAAGTGATTCGACTGCGATTCTTCCCCTTCTCACTGAAGGATGGGGCCAGTGATTGCCTGTAGAATGAGGAGCTCAATTCATTCACCACTTGGGAGACTCTCTCCAAGGCCTTCCTCATCAAGTATTTCCGCCGGCAAAACTGCAAAGTTGAGGACTCACCTCCTTCACCCACTGAGATGGAAAGTCCCTATATGAGGCTTGGGTGAGATTCAAAGACCTCCAGCGATAGTGCCTCCACCATGGTGTTCCTGACTGGCTGTTAGTGCAGACATTCTATAATGGGGTAGAGCAGTCAATGAAGATTTCAGTAGTGTATGAGGAGCTCTCATGGGGAAGTCAATTGAAGCGGTGAAGGCTTTGTTGGAAGAAATGATTTCCAATAATTACCACTGGTCAAGTAAGAGAGTCACCCCGAGGAGCAGCGGTGGCAAGTACAATGTGGATGACGTGACACTCCTAGCCAGCAGGCTGGATGCATTGGCATAGAGGCTCGACAGAGTGGGTACTTCCCCTATTCTAGGAGGTTCTTTGAGCTCATCAGTTGGGGTGTACGCTGCCTGCAAGACATGTGGTATGCAGAGGCACACATCCGTTGAATGCTACAATGGTCCTTCTACCATTAAGCATGCCAATGTTGTGCACAATTTCAACCTCTCGCTGTAGAACAATCTATACCCCAACGCCCACAGTTCGGGATGGAAGAGTTATTTCAAACCCTCTTACAAGAACCCTAACTCTCAATCTCAGAATGCTATGCAGCCACCTAGGTTCCAATGCAGAGCCTTCTACACCCCTACACCACCACTACCTCCATAACCCAAATCAAACTTGGAAGCTTCATGGAGCAATTCATAGTGACTCAAACTAAGACTAATAAAGCTCTTAGTACATTGATTAATCGGCTGACCTTCAAGTTTGATGCTATGGCCTCCCACCAGAAGGCGATGGACACTCAAATCGCCCAGATAGCCCAGCATATCAGCCACTTATCCCGACCTTAGGGACATTTACTGGGCCAGCCAGAGACTAACCCAGGGGCCAGATCAATGCCCTTTCTACAGTGGGAGAGGGGTTAGAGGAGAGTCCTATTATAGTCTTCCAACAGACAGTTCTCGCTCCTAATTTTGCATGAAAAGAGGGGAGGAAGGACGAGGAGAGCTTGAGCTCTAATGAGAGGAGTAGCATTGCACCTCAAGTTGCGCGCCCCTGTCTGCCACATGTACCCTACCCTTAGAGGTTAGCGTGTGCCAAACTTTCTCAGCTTTAGCCCAGATTTGTGTGATTCTTAGATATTCTGATGTGGGTCTATGTCAATACCCCTTACTTTGAGGCTCTCAAAGCAGCACCATCTCATTTGAAATTTCTAAGAGAGCTTCTTTCCAACAAAGGTGAGCCTGAGGAGGATTAGTGGTCCCTATTTGGAGAGGTGTGCAATGTAATTTTATAGAGCCAATCACCACCTAAGCTGTAGGACCCAGGCACTTTCTCCATCCCCTGTGCTATAGGGAATTTGCAGATTGAGGGAGCTCTTTGTGACCTGGGAGCTAGCATGAGCCTGAAGCCACTCTCCTTTTATAGGAGCTTTAAGTTGCAGGACCTACAAACCACCTGCCTAACCATTCAGCTCACATATCACTCTATCAAGCAACATATGGGTATTTCAGAGGATGTTCCTATTCAGGCGGATAAGTTCATCATCCCTTGTGATTTTATTATCCTAGATATGGATGAGAACTCCCAGATACCTATCATTTTGGGGAGACCGTTTCTACTTATTGTCAAGGCAGTGATCGACGTATAGATGGGCACCATATCTCTTCAGGCATATGGGAAGAGATTGGATTTCTGTTTCCCTCCACCTAACCCATCTTCAGTGTGTGTCAACCCTTACCTCCTACAGTCCTTGAGCATGCTGATCCTTCTGCAGTTATTTCTGAGATTGATGTGTTTGATGGAGACGGGGGACCCTATATGTGACCTACAATTATGTCTGATGTTCCTCTACCAATCCCCACCAGTCTTAGGATTACTTCTATTTGTATTGGGGAGAGAGTGGATCGTATGCCACAACTCCACACCTCTATAAGTACACCTCTTATGCCGTTATCAACTACCATTAGGGGGTAAGGGTCAAGCTAAGCAAGAGCTTCTTGGAAGACAACCTAAGTATTTCATTGCTTTTGGAAAAAAAAAATAACAAAAAAAGGGTATGTCATTCTCCCCCACCCTCCCATATTTCCTTAGGTGCTATTAGTCCTCCCCTACGCTTGGTCTTTTTAATTGCCCTTTTCATTGAGGCTAATGAAAGCCTTAAGTAGAGGGTAAGCTTATAGCTCTTTGGGTGGAATGGTAGATTTTGGGGCATGGGCTGAATGGCATCACTTGCATTCGAATCATACGGATAGGACGTCATGTAGTTTTACTAGTTTTTTTTTTACATCCTTTTTTCAGTAGAACATGTAGTTTAGCGCATATAGGTTAGATTCTGCATCGCAAAAGGAGGTGATTGAGTTGGGCATTCATAAGTCTTCTAGGTACTGCTTCTTGCCATTCTCTTCATTATTGTTTATATGTTTACTTCTTTCTTAGTTAGATTTGGTGCTTTCTGAATAAAAGAGTTGCCTAAAAGTCTGTGAAAACCCTTCTTATGAAGAGAATACAAGGGGTAATGATTGATAGATCCTGTTGATCTGTGTGCTGAAGTGTGGCCTGTTATGGGATGAGTTTTGTGAAAATGTGTTTGGCATTGTCATCTGTAGTTTTCCTTGCCCTATGTTGTATATCAATTACCCTTGAGATTCATGTGGTTTGACTTGATTGACCTTAACAAGGGGGACATATTTTGGAGTAAGTTGCTTAACTGTGGTGGATTTACCTGTGAGACTTTAAGCCTAATGACTATTCATTATATATAGTCTCATACTTCCTTTCTTGTGTGAATCATCCATGATTGCATCTCTAGAACTTGGTTTTGTTCTTTTTGAAATCACATTTAGCATTTTGCATTTGCTGATATGATTGAGGCATTTTTTTTATTTCATATAGACACATGCTCTAAAAAGCCACCATTGATGTGTACTACCCCTTTTGCTAGCCCGTTATGCCTTGTCCCTATGTTTGCTGTTACATCCCATCCGCTACACACTTGGTCTGTTCATATTTTCTATACCCTTATCAAGATCTAGTGAAGCAACACTTCCATTTTGAGTTGGGTTTGCTTTAGAGGTTGGTCCACCCTGGGTACCTAATTGCTGGTTCACTTAGGGGAATTGTGATTTGATTTTGTATTCCCTATGCCATTCACATGCATCTTATTTTTGCTTCTCAAAGCAAATAAGAAATAGAAAAGAAAAGAGAAAAAGAAAGAGAGTGACGAAAAAGAACAAAAAGAAAAGAAAAGAAAGAAATAGAGAAGTTGTGAATAAAGTGGTTGGCATGGGGCTATGGCGATAAGATTGTTTAATTCCTTCCTTGAGGTTTTTGTGGGGTTTGTTGTTCACTTTTCAATTGTGGTGTATAGTTGTTATTTTGTCATTAGTTGTAGAAGTGTTTTTACTCCCTAATCTTTTGACTATGAGCTCTACTCTTCCTAAATTTACTCTATTTCTTACCCTTAACCACTAGTCTCATTACATTCTCTTTATAAGTCCTCATGATTGGTATATTGCATTTTGTATCGAGTAGTGGAGAATTAAGAACTCTACCAAACTTATGGTAATTTGCTTGATTGGGTAGAGTATTGAGTGCACCCTTGTTACGTATTCCAAAAACCTTGAGAGGAGTCTTCCACCT
The DNA here is from genome assembly GCA_002740545.1 of Lophocereus schottii. Classification (NCBI taxonomy): domain Eukaryota; kingdom Viridiplantae; phylum Streptophyta; class Magnoliopsida; order Caryophyllales; family Cactaceae; genus Lophocereus; species Lophocereus schottii. Next base: position 33,134 of record NCQV01082431.1, read on the forward strand.
TGACTTGGCCACCTTTAATGCATGATTGAGCTTGATTTGTTGGTTGATCATCCCTTGCCTGAGGTGGAGCATGACTAGAGGTTTATCTCCCTCTTTGGTGTTTCATGAGCTAGTCTTGCTTGAGGACAAGCATGATATAAGCATGGGGCAGTGATAAATCTCCATTTGATCTCATTTTAGCCCTTATCTGATCCCTGTTTCTTTTTGTTTCTATGTCAAATCTAGATGAAAATGGGTCAAATTCGCTTCCTTTGGTACAAATGTGCTTATAAAGTAATTTATCTTGCTTTCAGGAGAAATCTTCAGAATCTGGCAGAAAGGGGAGCTTTAAGGACATATTACAAGGAGAATAGAGGTTGAACGAAGCCCTAGGAGCGAAAGAAAGGCGAGCTAGGAAGAAGAGGGCACGGTCGTGCAATAGGGTAGGCACAGCCGTGCAACACAGGCTAAAGCTGTGTAGGAGCAGCACATCCACACACATGGCCATGCGTGGCACATGGCCGTCCGTGCGTCGAAGCATGGTCATGCGCCGGCCCGCTGTCGCACAATTTACTGATTTTTCGCGCAGTTTCTTGGACACTTCAATTTTTCCTTTCGGAGCACTCTTCTTAGGCGACTCCTAGGGTTTTGTTAGGAGATTTTCTTGAATTCCTTTTGGATTGAATTCATTGCAATTGAAGATTGTTCTACTTCCACATAACGATTAATTTAAGTTTGTTTCTTGAGTCTCTTTCTCCTCTTCATTGTTATTTTAGCATTTTGGTTAAATCATGTTTAGTGTGGGATTCATGATTATTGCTTTTGAGATGATGCGTGGCTAATCTTCCAACTTAGGTTGGGATTAACGCCAATTATATAGTTGGATCATGATTTAGCCCTGAACCCCATGTTTTGTGTTTATGATTTCTACTTTGTGCACCATGTAATTGATGAATTGCTCGAAAGAGCATTCATCTGTTATTATTCGGGTCTAGAGGAGCGTTGAGAGACGAAATCTTTACCTAGCGTGACTTAGTAGACAATTAGGATTTTGATATGAAAATAACTGAGATTCTAGTTGGGATTAGAGAGTGTAGATCATGTCATTCTTTAACTTTTAGCTCTATGAAAATAGGTGGCTATGGTTCTAGGATTGGTCTTCGACTCTTGAGAAAGGGAGGAGATGGATCCAATTAGCAATCTATCCACTCCTAACGCAATTCTTAGATCTATTTGTTAGGGTTAATGATTGATTCATCGATGTAATTGTGCCATTAATTCTAGCTTAGGTGTTTTAATATTCTGATTTTCTATTCGTTAACTATTAGTCAGACCTTTGAAATTGCTTTGCCTAGATTGAGTAGATTAACTAGTTCTAGTAATTGAAAGCAAGTTCCTTGCGGATACGACACGTTCTTGCCGGTTGCTAGTTATAGCTACACTGTGCACTTACGGTAACAATTTTAACATAACTTTGACAGGTCTAGTCATAAGAGATACACACATATGAATAAATCGACAATCTAGAATGAATAACCTCTTCTCCTAAGGCAATGATATATACAGCACACAATAAGTAATCAAAGAAAATCTCCCCCTTTTGAAAATCATTAATCCAAGATAATTCGTATGACGTGAGATATACTAGTTAAGCACATAACCTTAGCTTATTCATGCCAGATCATATCAATAACTACAATCTGGACATGACAATTTAAAAAGTGTATAACCATGTAAGGAATAATGTATAGGTATTGTACCATATTAATTGAGCTATTTTTCCTAAAAAAATAGCTAAAACATATATATAATATCGTATCCAAGAGAGATGCAATAATATTTACCAGAATCTATTCGAATGATGAAATCAAGTATATTTAGTCAATATAATTTAGTTATTTTATTTTTGACATATCTCCAACCAGATGCCTATATCAGTATCACAAAAGTTTTCTCATATCTCATTTTGACATCATTTTTATCTTGAGAATTATAACCATAATAACAGGATATAATCGAAGTATCGTGTATATCTTGGTCCAGCATGAGATGATATAATGCAGTCAAATATTATAGAGCTTTACAATTACTTTTTGTTTGCATTAGCCCTTTTCGTCTTTCATCAAAACGTATTATGAATCAAATTATAGGTCAAAGTCGAATTTAATACAGATGAATACTTACCATGATCTTATCATTTGGACTTACCAATTCATCTTTCTCCCCTTTTTGTATGTGTTTCATCAAAAAGATAGTGTGAAAAGGATAAAACTGTATAGCCATGAATGCAATAAAGATTCTTCCAAGTAGACAAGGTTGTCCCTCCCCCTTCATAAAAAATATTGGAAACATCAAGCATGGGGCCATGGAATATTATAAGGACATGTAATATTATGCATATAATTATATTGAAGCATTATATACCATTTACCATACTCTCTCCTCCTTTATCCAATACTCATTTTACCATGCTCTCTCCTACTTTATCCAATGCTCATATTAAAATAGCAATGAAAAAACAAATATGATATGTTCAATTAGAAATTCAATGGCAAGAGTCATACATACTCAGACACATATGATGTTTATGTGAAAAGAAACCGCAAGGATATGGTGTCTAACTTGTAGTGCGAACCGGCAAATACAGGTCATCCATCGAAGATGGTAGTATCAACTTAAGCTTCTTAATTAGCTAAATTATAAATAATAGCCAACATATTAAATAATACGTAAGAAAGATACACGAGATTATGGCCACACTAATTAAGCTGAATTAGAAAAGGGAAAGAAAAAAAGAATAAAATAAAATAAAACGAATCAGTCCCAATGGGCGAGAGATAGCAATTCTTCGGTAAAAAAAATTAGATAATAAACTACCAAACTAAGATAAGACCAATTAACCCTAGCCTATATTATAAAGCCATGCCCACTAAAATAAGTAGCTGGTGGATTATATGATGGGTCCAAGATAGAAATTAATAAACACAACAATAACTATACAAAGTAAAAATTAACAAGTTAAAACTACACTAATAAATGGGCACAAATCATTAGAAAATCAACGAAAACTAAACTAAAACACTACAACCTAACCAAAGCAAGGCTCATGGACAAATTCTACATTATGTCAGGACACTAGGATCGAAAAATAAAGAAAAAGGGGAATGAGATTGCTTTATGTGGATGAATAAGAAACAAAGCAATAAAATATACCAAAAACAAGAAACACTGAAAAAAAGAAAAAACTAAATACACCAAATTAAATAAAACCCAGATGAAGAAGAAAGCGAAAACCAGAGGGGACGAGCAGGTGAAACAGAGTAAAAAAAATGAAAAAAAAAAACAAAGGAATGAAACACTTGAATATTGATCCGAGATTTGTAAATTGATTCAACCTAGTAGCTAGAACCTCAACCAAAATACAACATAAAGAGAAAGGTATTTGTGATTACTCTGCTTGATGGCGTTAACGGCTTCCCAGACTCTTCAACTGTTAGAAAATTAGCGCAAGCTAATAGCAGAAGCAATAGGATGAAATAGATATTCAGAAACTTAAGGAATGATAACAAGAACAAAGAAAACAACGACACACAAGATTTACGTGGAACAATACGGGAAAAAACCACAGACGGCAACGAGCACAATCAATCCACTATGTGAGCAGGAAGAGTACAAAATAATCACAATCACAACAAGTGATTTGATCTCACAGCAGAATTACAATATCTCTTGTAATCTCTCTCAAAATATCTCGACCTCTCAATGTGTTTAGGATTCAGGAATTCATAAGTGATGGAGTTAATTTTAGATCCTAGGTATATCCCCTTTATATAGGGGCAGGAAAGGTAGGATGAGGAAACCCTACCCACCAGGGTATCTTGGTCACCAAACCTCATCTTTCCAAAAAGGAAAAAAAATCTTCAATCCAAAATATGAAAATGATATAATTTTCATAATATAGAAGATCTCAAACACACAATATGATCTTAGATTCTAAGTAGCCGGTAAAAGGGATTTGGGCTATAAACCCAACAATCTCTACCTTGGATCAAAATTCAACACCATCTCTCGATCTAGGGTGATGCCCCTCCCCTCAAGGGGCAATGCCCCGAAGGGCGCTCAAATACTGTGAATGCCAACTAAGTCCAAGCAATGCTTGAATTTAGCTCTGGGAAATGACTTATATGAACCTTTCTTCATATAACTTGTCGTAGTAGATGTCTGCAAGACATAGAGGCCTCCTTGCTTGAAACCCTTCAGTAGAAACCGACTGCCCTTCTAGACCTTCAGAACTCCACCTTCAACTGAATAGTTGCACCCCTTGGATTCAAAGGTGCCCAAAGAGATGAGGTTATGATTCAAGTCAGGAACATGACGAACATTCGATAAAGTCCTAACAACACCATCATGGGTCTTGATTTTAACAGTACCGATTCCAGTTATATTACATTGGGCATTATTGCCCATGTGAACGACAGTTGAGTCAACTGGATCATGTGTTGAAAATCAATCCTTGTGAGGACACATATGATAGGTACACCCAGAATCAAAAATCCAATCAGAATCGCTCCCCCTTTCAGTAGAGGTAGCAAATAGAACGTCACCATCAAAATCAAATTCAGCAAACGAAGTTTCAGCAGGCTCACGAGAATTATGTTCTTCTTTCTCCTTCTTCTTTTGCAGTTTCCAATAGTTAGCAACAATATGACCCAATTTACCACAGTAATTGCAGGCCTTACCAACATGAGGATTTTTAGGCCTAGAACGATTCTTACTCTTATTACCATTGCTCTTTTCAGTTGTTTTACCTCTTACTACTAACCCCTCAGCAGAATCAGCATGAATGTCAAGATCAAACTTCTCCTTAGACAACAGATTTGACTTAACATCCTCAAACGATATAGTATTAGAATTACTATATAACATAATCTCCTTAAAGTGTTTATAAGAAGGGGGTAACGACACAACAAGCAAAATAGCCTTATCCTCATCCTCATCCTCAATTTTCACGTCCAGACTCTCCAAATCAACAAGAATAGAGTTAAACTTATTTAGATGTTTTTGAACAGGGGTACCTTCAGCCATACGAAAGGTATACAACCTTTCCTTCAAAAGGATCTTGTTGGTGAGACTCTTTGTCATGTAGAGTTCCTCCAACCGAATCCAAAGATCCACCACAGTTGTCTTATCAAGCATCTCTCGCAAGACATATGGTGCTAAGTACAACTGTATGGCAAAAAGTGCCTTCAACTCCAGTTCCTCCCATTCCTCATCCGTCAACGATCCACGCCTCTTCTTCTGGTCTGCTGCCCATTGTTCTTCAGTCATCTTCTTGGGTTTCACGTGAGATCCTTGTACTGGATGAGAACTGCTCTCATCTGCACCTTCCAGAGATTAAAACTAATCTCCCCATCAAATTTTTGATTATCAACCTTCATAATTGAAGACATCCTAAACCAAAGCCCTGATACCACTTGTTAGGAATTTAGCACAAGCTAATAGCGGAAGCAATAGGATGAAACAGATATTCAGAAACTTAAGGAATGATAACAAGAACAAAGCAAACAACGACACACAAAATTTACGTGGAAACTCAATGCAGGAAAAAACCACAGACGGCGACGAGCATAATCAATCCACTATGTGAGCAGGTAGAGTACAAAACGATCACAATCACAACAAGTGATTTGATCTCACAGCAGAATTACAATCTCTCTTGTAATCTCTCTTAAAATATCTCTACCTCTCAATGTGTTTAGGATTCAGGAATTCAGGAGTGATGGATTTAATTTTAGATCCTACGTATGTCCCCTTTATATAGGGGTTGGAAAGTTAGGATGAGGAAACCCTAGCCACCATGGTATCTTGGCCACCAAACCTCATCTTTCCAAAAAGGAAAAAAAATCTTCAACCCAAAATATGAAAATAATATAATTTCCATAATATAGAAGATCTCAAACACACAATATGATCTTAGATTCCAAGTAGGTGGTAAAAGGGATTTAGGCCACAAACCCAACATCAACCATAAATGAAGAAGAACCCAGAAAGTACTTAATGGAAAATAGAGAAATGAAAAACAGAATAAAGAGCTAATTAGAATTGAACTAAGGCTACTGAAAACTAATGCTAGCCACTGAATTAATTCTCTACACGTCCCATTCCACCCCTATTTATACCTGAATTTAGAACCCAAATCCTCCGACAAGATCTGGGCATCGCTGATTCTTCTCCTTCTATCTCATGGTCATTTTAGTCGTTGGAGTTCCAATTAACTAAGATCAAGGACTGGTTGACTGGGTTTACGTGTTATGCGCTCAACAATCTAGCTGTTGATGGTAAACATATGCCGCAAAAATGGAGGAGTTGGTGCGTGATATTGGCCAAAAAAATCGGCTATTTAGTATAGGACGATGATGGTAATGGTGAATGAGTCTAAGAAGCTTGAGAAGGAGTCGTGGGATTTGAAGAAAATGAAACAACAAGGGCCTTTTACTGGGAAGAAGAAGAGGCAAAAGAGTGGAGAAGAGTTGGGGGGCGGGCGGAAGCTGGGTCAGTGCAATAGTAAGGCCACGTTTGGGCTCCAGCCAACTGACCCAATTCATTTTTCGTGTATTTCATCATTTTTCCGCAATTTTTC